>OX442365.1:25113247-25133247 GCA_949357725.1 Hyperoplus immaculatus
AAGATAAAAGACATTCACGCAGCAGTAGCATCAGGACCTTCGGAAAACATTTCTGTCTCTCTCAGTCTTTTGTGAAAGATTTCCTTTTTGGCCTTTTTTTGTGTGTTGTTTTTTAAATTTACTGGAAACCCAGAGAGAGAGAGAGAGAGAAGCAGAGATAAAGAAACCCAGTTTGTTTCAGACTCAATCTCACACATGTCATGCTCCTTTACTCGGCGCATCGCTGGTTGTTGAATGTCCATTTATTGTGTGTGTGTGTGTGTGTGTGTGTGTGTGTGTGTGTGTGTGTGTGTGTGTGTGTGTGTGTGTGTGTGTGTGTGTGTGTGTGTGTGTGTGTGTGTGTGTGTGTGTGTGTGTGTGTGTGTGTGGTCGGTCTTTATTGACTGGCTTTCTGCAGCCACTTTTACCCTCTCACCCCGACTCCTCTGCCGTCCTTTCTCAGGTCCCACATATCTCGTCACACACACACACACACACACACACACACACACACACACACACACACACACTTTATTAAATTTACGAAACGAAAAGGAGAAAAAGCCTATATACCCAATATCAGCACGACATCTCTCTAGCCGCTAGTGTGTTGCCATGGAGTAAACTGCCGACATTCCACTTATCAGACTCAGGCTGTGTGTATGTACAAGCCGCGCATAATGCACCAGGCACAAAAACACTAGGATTGAAAAATGAGGTGCGACAGCGTCAAATCCCAGACCTGTCTGTGTGCGTGTGTGTGTGTCTGTACGTGTGTGCGTGCCTGTAGCGATCGTTTATTTCTTCTTATCTAAAACATGTTTTTCTTGTTATGAGAAATAAGCACATATGGTTTTTTTTCCTTTTTTTTAAGAGTGATGTTGAAGCTGGGCTAATATGTCAATCTTATCAAAGCAGAACAATCTGGGGAACAAAATGTCTTGAGCACAACTCTTCCCTGTAGGAAAAAAGGAAGGGGGAAGTTGTTGTGCAGGAAGAAAAACCTATTGGGTTCAACCATTCTAAGCACTAATGTAAGTATGTTAACAGTTAACAACTTCCATAAGAAATTGCAGATTACATTTTAGTTTTATCTAGTAGCCTACAATTTTTTAGAAACAAAATTGGACGGATTGTCATTTAATCTGGTACAAACACCGCTCGGGATAATTCATAATAACCTTTGTCATTCCTAAACTTTTCATTATTATATTCAGGTAAATTATGACATTCCCATCAGGCTCAACTGTTCTTTGTGCTAAGTGTTGATTAGCAAATGTTAACATGCTAATCAACACCCTGGAATTAAGATGGTAAACATGGTTAAACAGCGTACTCTACATGCTATTGTGAGTGTGTGAGCGTGCGTGCTGGCGTTAGCGTTTTTTCCCTCAAAGCCCTACTGTGCCTCGTAAAGACTCTACCATGTAAACTCTTTTAAATTTTCCGTCATAACTTTAAAATTACAATCTCTTAAAAATCTTTAATTTATAAAAGCTGTAAAGGGGTGGTACCCAGCACCCATGAAACATAGGAAGTCGCCCTATTGATACAAGGAATGCTAAACTATTCAACTTGAATATTGATGTACTATTTTTACAAGCACCTAACCATTTCTATATGTAAAGAGGTCCAAGTGCCAAGTCCTTTAAGTTGTCTCTTTGGTGTTAATTTACAGACACTAAAAAAGATGATTTGGTTTAATTACTGTTTTTTTCTCAATGGGACAATAAGGCAGTGGCAGTATTTCCCAATGTGATGTTAGCAAACCATGTACATACAGTGTATGTTTGTGCCTTTTATTTATTAATTGCAGTACATACAGCGTCTCCATGTTTTACAGTGCGTTGTGAAGGGTTGTATAGAAAAGTGTGTGTACCTGTGTGTGCGCAGGTGTTTGCGTTTCATCAGTGTCGTGTTGCTGTTGTACTGATAAAGTGACTTTTATTGAACTTGGAAAAAGTGCTTGGTTTTTCTTAAAGGTGCAGTGTGTAGTTTCAGGGAAGAGGGATTTGTTTTTACATTGGCAGAGTCTGTAGTTAGTTTATAAAATATACTGTATTAACTCTACATGTAATTCTTAGTGTTGAATAATTCTATCAACATCAATCAAAACTCAATTATTTTGAGGAACTTGGAACCAAACTTATAAGATGAGAATATGTTTGTAAACCAAACGGTGGGCCCTGCTGCTGTAAACAACAGTGTAACAGTAACTCTTCAGGTAGCTTTCTAACTTCAAACAGTGTTCCAGGGATCACATTTTCCTATGAGGAAAGTTTGTTTAGGCAGTTATGAGAATATACCTTAGAAAACAATTCACTTCTCTGACACACCCCAAAGTTACATAGTGCACCTTTAAGGCTGTCAGTGAAAGTGTCAATACAATAAAACGAAGAGAATGAAAAAAGCGGTTGAGGCGCAGACAGTATCAGTTAAGTTTTACGGCCTTTGGTATATGAACGTCGCGCCTCCAACAGTGTGAGCAGCAGATGTGTGAGTGAGATGCCTGGCCTGTTTTTCGGCTGGCAGCGGAGACAGGTGCGTGAATGTCAATGATTTCTAGTGTGTGTGATACTGCTGCACCTCTTGAATTGTAATCACCAACAAAAAAAAACACATCAGTTGCTATTGGATGAGCGAAATATGTCGTGTAGCAACAAACTGGTGCATCATGACATTGTTTCAAATGAATAGCTACACCATGAGACTTTTATGGGTGAGAATATCCCCAACCAATCAGAGCCTGCCATCTCAAAAGACTCCTCAGTAGGACAGCGGTAATGTATTTCATTGGCTTTCCTAGACACAGGAGCAGATGCCCTGAGATCAACAGGGTCTCTCCACTCTACTCCCAGCATGCACCTTGTCATCCGACTGTAATCATAATTGTGCAGACGACAATCCAATTAACAATCTGTTTCACTGATCAGTATCCCTGGACTAAAAATGGAAGTTCAGGGTTCAGGTAGTTCATAGTAAAAACAAGAAAAAAATACATGAAGATTTAAGATTAGACAGCGATGTAGACAGCGATGTAGAATGGCTATAATGAAAATCACGTGACTGACAGTGTAGATATTATAGCCTATTTAACCACATTACTCTTTCATAGCTTCAAACTAATTTTAAAATGTTGGGGTATCTGTATTCACAAAACCAAATTGTAATGTATTTTGAGGCAATCTTCGCCTATATTAGACATCATGTAGGCCGGTCACATCCCTGTCGGTTCGGATTGAAGTGTCTTTCACCAAATTTGATCCCAATCTTGTACTCTAAATGGATCTTGTTAAAGGAAAACTGTTCATTTATGTAAGATGTAAGCTGACTGCTTCTGTGCTGTTTTCCCCAGGCCTTGATAGCCTTCTGACATTGGCAGCTCATTCAGATAGAGTTCTTACAAAGGGCGTTCACATTCTACATTCTGTTGGTAAATGTGTCTTAATCTGAATGAGAAATACGTAAACAACATTTGTGATTTTATTTGTTGGATCATCAGCTGTGTTGTCACAAACCATCCAGGCTAACATTCTACATGTGGCTGTGGTGAAGTGTGTAGGGCGGTCGTCCACTGGGTTGCAGGGTCGGTGGTTCGATCCCCTGCCTCCCCGCCACATGTCCAAGTGTCCCTGGGCAAAGAGACACTGAACCCTAAATTGCTCCGGATAGTTAGCTTGCACCCGCGTGGTAGCTGCTGCTGCTATCGGTGTATGAATGTGTGTGTGATTGGGTGAATGTGTACAAAACAATGTAAAGCGCTTTGGGTCTGTGAAAAACCAGGGAAAAGTTTGTTCTATATAAGTGGAGTCCATTTACCATTCATTTCATATCTCATATAAAAAAAGTATCTATATATTCAACGTCTTTTATAGGTACTAGTAGTGCATTTTCATAAGCCCTCTGTGTTGCCTTTCTCTCCCTGATCTTTCCCTCTAAGAGCATTTAGACACACACAGTGCGACCGTTGACCTGTCTGATCCTCTCTGTGTCTCCTGTAAGCCCTTCAAAGATCCTCTATATTGCATCACCTTTGCCGTTAAAATGGAGATTGTACTCTCTCTCCCGTCAGCTGTTTTCGTAGTGGAGTACTTCACCTAATCAGTTTTGGAACAATGTGTGTGTGTACGCTTCAGTCAGCAGTGTTACATTTCGCCGCCGCGATTTTATGGGCCATATAGTAGCATATAATCAAAATGTTCCTAGTGTTTTACGTGCCTCTCCATCTTTTTTTACAAGGTTCTGGTTGTACAGGAAAGATTTCAAAGTCGCCAAGTAGCAACTTTGAGGAGGGAATGTTTGTGTAGAAAGGTATGGAATAAGACAGGAGGAGAACCTTGAACCACAACACAAGCTTTTTTGTATGCATGGCATGGAGTTCTGTCTATGTTAAGCACCTGTGTGTGTGTGTGTGTTTCTTTTTCACAGGTGTTTAACGGTAATGGGCTAAAACTATGATGTAGTAAATGCCACTCAGCCATCTGGTCTGTCTCCGATTTCACTCTGATAAAAGAAAAACAAATTTCAAGGCATTTTATTTTCTGATAACTTAACAAAGTTATAACTTTATAAGATCTCAAGACTCCAATCTGTTAAAGCTATAGTGCGTAACTTATGTCGCCCCGCACCAGTGTGACGGGGGCGTGACACCAGTTTGTAAACACTGCCATACTGAGAAATACAGAGAGAGTTTTGTGGAGCTGACATGCTTTATCAACTTTGTGCCAGCTCATTTGGCAAAAGCTTGAATGAAACCGAAATTCATTCGTAGGAAAAAGTTATGCACTGTAGCTTTAAAAAAAGTGGAGTCAAATGTCTACAGATCCTTAAGTGAATGTTTAGTAGAACAAACAAGAGTAATTCTTTTAAATACTTATTAGCTTTTCAGTGTTTCCACTCCCCCTCGGCCTGGCTTTGTGTGGATTCTGTAACAGTAAAGAGTCCCTTTACTCATTATAAAGAAAGAGCCCCCGCTATGCTATGTGGCCCGCTGTGTGTTCCCCATAGTTGTGTTGTGTGTTTTTAAGGAGCCCAGAGGACGGTAACCAATAACGCCAATGAAAAAAAAAAAACGATAAAGGGGAAAATGTATTATCGCTGAGTCATCTACTCCGCGGTTGAAACATGTGATACTAAAGCCTTTCCCCAAGGGGAGGCGTAATGATTTCTGCGGGCTGCACATAGAATAAACCTGCCCGGCCCAAATATAAATAACAACCATTAAAGCTTATCCCGGTGAGGAATGCTTTTATGAGAAACCTGAACAATATACAGCATATATATACAGGTTATTAGATTTCTCCAGGGGGTGAAATATTGTGACAAGGGGCTGGACTTAATATATATATACGGACTGCTCAGAGGCGCAGTGGCTATGGAGGGAGGGTGGGGGGGATTGGATCTACGACCCGCTAGCCTGTAACAACTTACTGTATATGGCTTTGACTTTCAATACTTCTCGTGCCTATTATTTTTACTTTGGCGCGGAACTAAATGTCAAAGTGCAAGTTTAACAATGCGTGTGACATGCCTTTGTGTTGTGTGGACTCTTTGAAAAGAATGCAGTGAGTGTGTGTTCCCTTTTTGAAGTGCATGGCCCGTTTTAAATGACACATATCCCCTCGGCCCTCTGATCTTTACTTTAGCTTTGACCCTGGTGGGATTTTAATTGGTTCTTGCTCATCACGCACGTCCCCCCTGTTTTGAAGTCACTCGCAGCCATGTCCTGCAGCTGTGTGGAGCTGTTGTTTAGCCCAAAATAGATGCTAATTACGGGGCTTTGCACATTAGAAGGCTTCACTGTTACACATCCACAGCAGGCAGCCCCCCCCCCTCCCCCCCCCCTCGATCATCAAAACATTGGCAGGCAGGTTATAGTCGCTGCACCATTTCATAGATAGACCTTCTTCATTATGCCATGGAAAATGAAATCTGTAATCTCTGTACTGATTGTTCCTGCAATGAACTGTTTCAGAATCATTAAAGGTGTATTGCCAGGTATATTCACTCATACAAAGAATTGTCTATGCGCATAACCATAAACATACAGTAGTAAACATAAACATAGGGAACACATTTAATAGCAAGTCAAAGAATATAAATAGATAATTGAATTTGGCTGGCTTTCCCTTTTTCTCTGAACATCAACAGTCAACAGGGCGCTCCATGGTGTAGTGGGTAGAGCACGTACCATATAGGCTAAGTCCTTGTCACAATGGTCGTGGGTTCGAATCCCACTCGTGGACCTTTACTGCATGTCATCCCCCTCTATCTCCCCATTTCAACTCAGTCACTATCTACTTCAAACTGTCAAATATAGCTTAAAACACAGAATAATTTAAAATAATAAAGGTTTCTATTGGGATTTATTTGCCTTGTAATGGCTTACCCTTGGTTGACGCAACCCATCCGTGTTTGTTTGCTTTTTTAGACGTTTCCATATCATGTGGAGCCAAGTTGGTTGTTGGTTTTATAAGTTGGAAACTGGCAAATATGTTTATTTCCGTGTGACGTGAATGCAGCATTGATATGTGTGCCAACATTGTTTTTATGAGGCTCCTTTGCTCAGCTTACATAGTAAATAAGCCCAATATAAAATAATAACTATGCCCATATAAGTCTCCTTTTAGGCCATTAAAGTTCATCAGCAATGCTATCAATGTTTTTCCTCTTGTATATCCAGGGCCACCATTGAACTCCAAGTGACTTCATTCATAAATATATATACACACCATCCGACCTTAAAGGGTTATGGAAGTAATTATAGGAAAAATTAACAGATATACTGACAAAGCAGTTATCCCTCCACATCTATGATAGTCTACATCTGAATCTACTTACCCAGAATGAACTTGGGAGGCGTCACTAGTTAAAAGTTATTGATGTACCGCTGTAGGCACGCACACGCGCACACACACACACAAAATGAAGTTGAACGTTGATTTGTTGTTTGTTATCTTCGCATTCATTCAGGGTCATACACTATATCACTCAATTTCCACAAATACATGGGGTTGGTTACTGTCATGGTTACTTTGAAGTCCAAGGCCGGGGTGGAAGTATAGAATTAGGCTAGATTCACTCTCATGAGACGGTCTGAAGTGTCAAGATATTGTAATAATGCATTCAAATCAAAGATCCCATTAAATATGTTATGTCTGATATGATGTATGGTCACCTTAATTACAGTATGCGTCATGGGATATATGCCTGCTAAGGGGCATAAATCAAACACACCCAAAATGTTGCCTGACCAACAACAAGTGCATGCTGAGTCAATCTAACATGCTAAGTGCTAGCTGCTGCTGCTAACCCTGGTGCTCACATGCCCACTGACACTGTGGATATCAGTGGTGACTCCTACATTTAATGGGCCTTCACTTCCCAGGAACTTACTTACTACCTTCAGTGAGGTGTGTTGGCGACAGTAACTGACCCCTTGTGACCGCAGAGCATATTTCAGCTCCGAATGTCTTAAAACATTTTTTGAGGAGAATGAAAGCGCAGAGAAAGTTGAACCTGGAGCAAAATGTTGCAGACTTCGCAGTGCACGAGCTTCGCAGGATTACGTCAGCAGAAAGGTGAGTAAACAGCAACAACAACAACATGCTCAGTTTGATGGATGAAATTGTACTGAGTGATGTCAACAAACACAAATTACCTAGCAACAATTTAGCGTTATGTGTGTGCGCTAGGTGTGTAAAAACTCCACAGTCTCTGTTTTTGCTTTAATATGTTTGTTGTTAGTTGATGCAGCTGTCTGTAAAGTGTCTGTTGATCATACATCACTGTTCTTGTTGCCTTGGTGATGCTGTAAGTGTCTGTTGCCTCATGATAGGCCTACGTGTTCCCTAGCCCCTTTTATGAAGCCTATTGTTGTTCATTATGATTAATTGTTTGAGGTTTGTATTGTTTTCTGGTTAGTTCCAGAGAAGCTTTACTGAAGAAATGTGTCGCATATATCTTTTTTAATTAAAATCAGTTGCAGGCTACATAGCTACAGGCTGCGAATGAAAGGTTATTAGGCCTAATCTGAAATGATTGTTTGGATGGATGTGAAGGCTCTGGTGTGATACTGATCCACTAGTATTGTTGGATAGACATTTAATGCAATTTATTTTGATGCCTCAGGGTATTCATAACAATATGAAATGGTTTCATATTCAACACAACCTTTTCGCCTATAGGCTATGCATTTATCATCACATTACCCACTAGAAGAATATTTTTACACAAGTGCCTCTACTTCAGTAACATTTCTTTAAAGTTATAGGCTACTTTTACTTGGATACAATATACAGGATGTCAGCTATAGTTCTACACTAAATATGTTACTCTATGGCTCTATGCTACTCTATGGCTATTTAGTTGCAACCACAGCTGAGCTCCAAGTGAAGAATATTATTCAACACATCCGCTATAGGCTATGCATTTGTCATCATATTACCTTACCCATTATAAGTACTTTTACTTGAGTAACATTTCTGTAAGAAGCAGTACGCCTACACTATTCTAGTACTTTTTCCACCTACTGGGGATGTCCACTTTAGTACTCCACTATATATGATATAGTATGGCTCTATTTAGTTGCAACCACCGCTGTACTCCAAATTAACAACTTAACACATGTGTATTCATCATCCAAAAATGCAAATGGTAACAATTATCTTCAAAATGAATAAAGATGATGACAAGGCAAATATCAGCCACATCTAAAGTCACATCTGTGTCTAGTTTCCTGTTCTGAGTTTAGAGGCAGAGTTGGTATCACAGCGCAAACAAGTCATACTGTATATTCTCCTTTGTTGTGAAAAAAAAAACACCCAAGATTTCTTCTATTTGGTAGATATAGGAAAAGAAAGATTTATTATAATGATAATGCTATTGGACAGTAAATGTCAGAAAAGTGCTGGAATTGATAATCTATATGGACTTCTAATAGCTTCCAAACACCTCCGCAGTGCCAGAGGGTTGGCGAAAAATCAATATGAAAAATTACATATCCATCACTGTCAACGATGCATTTCTTCCTCCTCTCCTTATCTCCCTCCTCTCGTCTCTTAGGTATCTATCCTCATAAACCCAGTTGTGCCAAATAGAATTACCCAGGATGCAGTTCGCCTTTTGAAAAATTTATATAATATACTGTATGCCTGTCCATGTTTTAGTTTTTTGATTTGTTTAATTGAGGGAAATGAAGAGAAGAAATGTATTTGGAGACATGAATGCATGGAGCATCTGTCACCGCCCGCTGTTTGAGGATTTGCCGCTGTGAACGCTGTATCATTTTTCATGACGTGACGCTTCCAAAGAAATGTGTTCACCGTTTCTGTGTGTCTGTTTGTCTGTTTGTCTCTGTGTGTGTGTGTGTGTGTGTGTGTGTGTGTCTCTGTGTCTGTGTCTGTGTGTGCAAGATGGTATCCGACAAAGAAAAATGTATTTGTGTGCGATTGTGGACATGAAAACGCGGTATTACTGTGTAAGCTGTTTGCAGCTTACAGCTCTTTCAAAAAAACATCGAGAGAGAGAGAGAGAGAGAGAGAGAGAGAGAGAGAAAGACACACACACACACACACACACACACACACAGAGAAAAAGAGGGTGTTTTTCTAATAGGGGCTTGACAGACAGAAAGCATCCATTTTTAAATGCCTGTTTTAGATGCTGTCTTAGTGGTTATTTTGCACTTGGTTTTAAGGGGGTGGGGTTGAGAGGTGAGTGGTCTCCCAGGCATACCACTGATGCACGCCACAGGCCTGTATACCTGTGTGTGCGTGCGTGCGTGCGTGCGTCACGCATGCATTGGCCTTTTCGTGAGAGCGTCTGGGATGAGCCGTTCACTGTGATCTTGCACCGTGACAGTGTGGTAATCCTCTACAATGGGCTCACTCATTAGTGGGACCCACCCACCTGCCTCTCAATGGGACCCTCATTTTACCTCTTTGTCCCACTAAATTATAGAGGGCTGACAGGGCATCCAGGGGTGCGTGTGAGTAAATGGCAGTGTGTGTATTGGGTAATGGATAGGTGGGGTACTGTGTGTGTGTGTTCTAAAGCTAAAGGATGAGTTAACCTGTGGTCACTTCATTGTACGGCTAAACAATATCTCAGTATGTTTTCTGACACGCAGTGAGACCTCCCAGATTTGAACACCTCGCCTAACTTAGTTTTGTGTTGTTGGAATTATTCGATAATAGTTTGTGTGAAATGAGTGTTCATTTAGTTAATTTAATATAAACCACATTCATTACAGTATGAAATGACACCAGGATATTCGTCTTTAAAATTGTGATGGATGTTTTCCAACAGTTACCGTTGAAATATTGCCTTAAATAGGGCTGTTTAACACCTGGATGATCATCTGACTGCTGTATAGCGCTGGCTAATATAATGCTTTAGCCACTGTATGTCTCTGTGTTAAGACCTCAGCAATTAACTTAGCTAATTGCAAGGTTGTAGTTATCAAGAAGAGTGATGGCAACAACTACACAACAAGGCCTAGAGTTGAACTGAACGGACGTTATTTATAATCTTGGCTCATCTGAATACATACATACTGTTTCAGGCAGCGTTCCAATCCCCATCCTTTCTGCTATTTAGTATGGTAGAAAAAAAATTTAGGATGTCCTAATTCATGTGCTCATATTTACATACCCAGATGTCTACTAAATACGGCCAATATTTTTAGTGTTGAAATCAGCGTGCTATTTGGGCGATTCTGACCCACAATCCAGTGCGCACCTGAAGTGACGTCACATCTACGGAGCCCCCGTATGAAAACGACCGTGGGTGTGACAGATATAAAAGCAAGAAGCAAGATCAAGGTGCAATGTTATGTATGCCTACTGCATGCTAACTAGATTGTTTTAATGATCATCTGTAGAATAGAAAAAAGAAAGAGTATGCGATTTGGAATGCAGGGACAGTTTCAGTGTCTTAATAAATATCCCTTTTCCGTGCATTAGACCGCAAGCTTTACTAAACCACCATTTTTTTTCTCCTCTGGCCTCCCCTTTGATAATGTCCTTCTTCCCCGACATCAGAGGAAGCAGCCGTTCACAGCCGGTGCGTGCTGTCCCTCCCAGATGAACACTCCGGTCATTTAAATAGGTGAACACAAGGTCAACTCCACACACACCTCCATCCGCCCATTGCACAAAAGAGGAGCTGACAATTATAGCCTTTCAGGGGTCATTTAGCTGTTAGTCACACAGGCACAGCAGCAGCAGCAGCAGCAATGGCCCTGTGATCACCAGCTGAGAAGGGCCCTGGAGTGACTGAGCCGTGCTTTGAAACACCCGCAATTTAGAGGCCATAGAGCAGATTAAACAGGTTAGGAAAGACACCCCGCGGCTTTAAAATGGGTCATAAGCATTTCCCCCTTTGACCATCCAGGCAGATCAAGATACTTAATCATTCTGGCTGTCAACATTTTTATTTTATTTTTTTCACATTCATTTATGATCGTCCATTTTGTATTGCACATATCATATGTGATTCAACCAAATAAATTAAAAGTGAAGTCAGTGATTCTGGAGAACTCTTGTGGTCAAAATCACTTTTTGTCAAGAGTCAGTGAATATCTCCTCACGATCTGCTACCTGTCCTTTCTGTGTGTGTGTGTGTGTGTGTGTGTGTGTGTGTGTGTGTGTGTGTGTGTGTGTGTGTGTGTGTGTGTGTGTGTGTGTGTGTGTGTGTGTGTGCGCGCGCGCACGCTGAAAAAAAATCTGTTGTTAATACATACACAGTCTCTTGGCTCTGTAAACAAGTGTGTCAACAAACGGAAAGTAAACAAAGGCGGCCCATCGTATAATAGCTATAGCAACATACCTCGTCTGGCACTCTTTTCCTCATGTGTCACCTTCAGCCTAACCAAAGGCTAATAACAGGGGAGCGATGCAAACATGCTCTAACACCTGCCCAGTCATTCATGTTCAGTTGAAAGCCGTATTTCATCGCAGGATTTGAAAGGGCAAGTGCTGGAATCGTAACCTTTTTCATTTTGATTTCCCACCACATCTTAATGTCACTGAAGGCTACAGGCAGCGAATGCTGAAGAGAAAGCTTGCATATCGTTTGTTTTGTTAAGCAAAATTCAAACCTCTCTCTCTCTCTCTCTCTCTCTCTCTCTCTCTCTCTCTCTCTCTCTCTCTCTCGCTCTCTCGCTCTCTCTCTCAGAATAAGGATGCATAGATAGACAGTGTGTCACTGGGTAGATTGCTATTATAACTGAACAAAGAAAAAGTCTAAAATTCTAGCATGTTGGTGTGTTTGCCTGCAGTGTCTTGTCTTAAGTGAAGAGACAACATTTGACACAACTTGTGACTGATACTTGAGTCAGGGTAACACATTTGATGGAGAGACATTTATCCTTATCTTTATGATCACTTCACTTCAAATAACAAAAATATGCCATTTACTACAATTACTTTGATTTGAAAGTAGCCCAAACAGCTAGGGGTTACTCAGCCATGAAGGAGTGGGTGTCCATGTGTTATTAAACAAGATTTCTTTTTTTCTTTCAATAAGCCTAAAACTGTTTACATCAAAGTTTCTTTAATGGCATTTTAAGGGCATCCAGTGAGTGTTAAATATTTCTCCCTTCATTAAATGTCACTAAGTTAAGCGTATATATGTGAGTCATGCTGGGTGGGAGGCGCTCCTCCCTGTGGTGGCTAAAGTGGTTCAGGCTTTCTCGTGGTAAAAGAAAAATGCATTTAGGGGTCTATGCTCATTGCCATAAACATTCATTAAAGTTCCTGACTTTGGGGCTCTCTGGTGGTGTAGTGGATAGAGCGTGTACCATATTGGCTCCGGCTTTCGTTGCAGTGGTTGCGGGTTCGAATCCGACCAGTGGACCTTTACTGCATGTCATCCCCCCTCTCTCTCTGTCTCCCCATTTCAACTCTGTGCTGTATAATAAAGCTTGAAAATGCCAAAAAATTATCTTAAAGATTTTTCCATTGACTTCGATTTTTATAAAGATACATTTAGGCTAACAGCAGCTACTAATGGATACAGAAAAAAACAACTTTTGACCGTATCACACATTTCTAAACAGTCAGATTAATTAACCAAAGGGAGTATAATACTGTGAGCTTTCTGACCTTTGTCACACACACGCCTCTTGTCAGCAGAAAGCAGATATAGCCTTTAACGGGAGACTCTTCGGCAGCTCTTTTTGTCTGCTACTAATTGGGCCGCTGAATCTGCCTGCCGCCCGAGCCCTGGTAATTGTGGCATTGTGTCTGCGTTTGCACTTGACTGCTTTACCCTTTGCCACGATTTAAATTCACACGGGGCTCAGGGGTTAGCAGCGGTGTGTCATGTGTGTGTGTGTGGGGGCGGGAATGTGTCTGTGTGTGTGTGTGAGAGAGAATGTGTGAGAGAGTGTGTGTGTGTGTGTGTGTGTGTGTGTGTGTGTGTGTGTGTGTGTGTGTGTGTGTGTGTGTGTGTGTGTGTGTGTGTGTGTGTGTGTGTGTGTGTGTGTGTGTCGGAGCGAGGTTGAGGGCAATGCAGGTGGTATTTTCTCTCACCCTTTCGTTCTCTTTACACCTGCATGTAGTGTCGGCGGTGCTTTGGGATCCGGTCCAACAGGAACTAAACTGATAGTAGAATAGACACTGTGTACATAGTCTCTCATCCACTTCCTCTTAACACAATACGCAGCAGTTTCAAGGCAGGGGAATGTGTTAACATTGGCAGAGCCCGCAGATAGTTTACAAATGAACTCCACATGTAAATGGTAAATGGACTTGACTTATATATAGCGCTTTTTTAGCCGATTTTCTCAGCCCCAAAGCACTTTAGATTTCTTACCACATTCACCCATTCACATACACACTCATACACCGATGGTTAGAATTCTTAGTATTGAATAATCCTATCATCATAACGCAAAACACAATTATTATGAGGCACCTGGAACTAAAAGTAAGACTGGAATATGTATATGACGCACTACAGGCAGAGAATAAATCAACATTTGCGTATGATAACCATGCGAGTCTCGTACATTATTGACTGACAGACGGGCTCATTTACACATTTATTGTTATCTCTCTCTGTCAATATGAGCTATACTACCGCTTCTGTTTAAAAGAGATATAGACACATCATTACCGCAGGTGGATTCACTATCTTTAATTATACATTTTATTATAGAAGTAAACATTTCTCGCTCCTTGCATCCGATATTGACTCTGTAAAATGTAATTTTCCTGCTTGCCGGTGATACAAGTTCTAGCTGCACCCAAACGTCCTGAGAGATCTAATTACAAGTTAATATCTCGCCAGTATAAAAGTAATTATCCAGGATGTGTTGTAAAAGTTAGAAACTTCTGCAAAACTAGTTCATGTCGGAATAATCAGTAACTTGCAGGCAGACAATAAAAAATATATTTATGACCTTTTTAGAACTTTTGGGGGAGCCATAAGTACTGTTCTTCTAGACACATTAATTTGCACAACACTTGCGATTCTTGGGTTTGCATTTAAGAATTTAAATCACCCATATGTCGTAAAGAGTAAAGAGTAAAGAGAACTACATTTAAACAGGGTTTTAGGTGGAAGGCCAAAGTGGGAATACATCCTGGCCAAAGTACTGATAAGGCTTTACTTTGGCTGGTTCAGAGGCCCATTAGGTATGTGCACTGTAAAATTTAATAAGTTACCTTTACTTAAAAAAAGTATGGAAACTTATTGCCTCACAAAAATTAAGTAAAGTAAACATAACTTGATTATTCTGAGTTATAAATAACTTGATTATTCTGAGTTAGAATAACCATGGTTGTGGGAGTTGTGGGGTACTACTAGATGTTGAGTATGTCCTTTGTAATGCTTAATAGGTAGAAAGACTGTGCATACAAAACACTCTTTTTTTATTTTGTTACTTATACTTTTATTGATAGATTTTTTTATGAACATACACACACATAAAACACACCGATAAAAATAATACAAAAATAAAAGAATAAAAAATTATAATTACTATTCAGGTTTCTATGGCAAACGTCAAACTGAAAATAAAAGGTAGTCGAGGTGTCAGGTAGGTCCCTTCAGTACTGTGATGTAGTCAAGGAAAAGACGACCATATTTGATTCAACCTATTTTTCTTTCCCTGAAATCTCAATACAACACTTTTCTACCTCCAGTAAAAACCTATTCATTCAGTGTCAGGCCAAAAAAAGATAAAACGACAATAATAAATAAAAAACAGTGCCAGGGGCAAAGTGGGACATTGTATCTTTTTCTCAAAGCCATGAGGAACCAGGAAATGCCCTGCCCTGTCGTTAATGCTGTAAGGTGAACTCTCGCAGGTGTGCAAATACAAAATAGGAAAAAAATATGATATGTCCTCTTAAAAAGCACTTGTAGGATGTTGACACAGCTCAAAATGGCACCTGCTTGCCAAAAGGATAAGGCTTGGATCAATGGGTGTAACCGTAAATCCAGTTTCGATCCAACTGTCCGTGTTAATTTTCTCCTTCAACCATGAAGATTAAGTACTTTATATGTCATTGTTTTCCTATGAATTGATTCAGAAAATTCCATGTTGCTCCTGTACAGTAGTTCATTTTGGAATACACTGAAAAAAAATTACGTACATTTTATTGTGAATGCATTAAGTCTGGGTTTCCATGTGCATCTCACTCTTCTAGCTGGTGAAATGAAGAGAAGTGTGCATTTTTAACTAACTGAGTGCAGAGAAGGACTTTTGAATGTTAAATTGTATTGAAGGAAATATAAAATCCAAAAACAGATACAGAAATGTGACTTGTCTGGCACTGTATCATCATCCCAAACTGATCTCAGTTTTATCTCTTTCAGATTCTCGTAATTGTCCCAAAGTTAAACGCATTAGAACATCATATCTGACAGGGCCGCGGTGCAGAGTCTGGCTGTCATGACCTCATTTCACTTTTGGCAGATTATTCAAGACATCTCTCTTTCCCTTTAAGTTTTGGTGAAGTTGCTAACAACCACTGACTCGGGGCACTCATGGTGTAGTGGTTAACCCCCTCTCCCCCCACCCCCACATTGAGGCTCAGTACTCTTCACAGCAGACAAGGGTTCAAATCCGGCCAATGGTCGTTCCCCTCTCTGCCCCATTTCACCTCTCAGTCTCTCCAAACTATCTCATAAAAATGGCAAAAAATTATCTTAAAAAAAAACAACCACCTGACTAACTGGTTTTCCAAAAGAGAGACATACCCACTGTTTGCCAACAGGAAAAGAATGATTCTTCTCACGGTTCTTTTTGGTCATTGGAGTACATCACTTACATCCTGTTAGCTATTCATCTACTTCTGAAGGCAAAGTCTCAGGTTGACTGTTTGTTTTGGCTTTCCGGCCCGTTTGGAAATGAAGCCAAGCATTGTTCATTCTACTTTCTCTTTTATTTAAAAAAAATGCTCTCTCTCTCTCTCTCTCTCTCTCTCTCTCTCTCTCTCTCTCTCTCTCTCTCTCTCTCTCTCTCTCTTTCTCAACTGTTCCAAAGGTCTGATTCACGACCCTGTAACACAACATTTTGTTTTGATTACAAGACAGAGTTTTCAATCAAATTGCTTTCAGGGCCTTGGAACATTATAAAATGAAAGGGAACACTGTGTGTGTGTTTTTAAGACCCGTACGTACACTACCCACCCTCCATCATTAATCCACTATAATAAAACATCAGAGAACACTGTTTTCTTTCACCTTGACGGCATTTATAAAAAACAGCCTTAAGATATTTTGACAGCTGTAATTTGTCATAGAACTGGTTAAAAAATGTTTAATTTTATTTTAATTTTTAATAATTTATGGCTACACTAACGTTATATGTCATTTGTAAACAAATCTCTGCAAATATGATTACATTAGCCTACTTTCTAGCCACGTTTAAGATTGTTAGCGATACATAACTGTAGTTGTGGATGCTATTGCCATGGCTACTCGTAGTTTAGCTTCCAAAAACCTAAACTTATAAACCATTATGTGTGCATATAATGTGATGCTCACATGATAAACAGTACAAAATGTAATGTTTTTAAATTTTTCAAAATAACATAAAACATTTTTACCCACTAAGTAAAGAGTTTAAGTTTCAATAAAGCATGCACAAAACTAACAAAATATATTTGTTAAAAAAACTATTAAAATCATCAAAATATCCTTTAACTGCCTTGATGTTGAGATCTGTACAGCTGCTGCTAACGCTAACCAACAGATCTCTAACTGTGTTCAAAACAGCCGAGTCAGTGGCACAAAGCTCCGAAATGTGTTTTTAATCTCAGCGAGAATAACATGTGGTTATTGCCTCAAAGAGCAATGCTGCTATATCAATCATAAACAGCCGTGCGAACAACAAACAAACATAGCGCCTCGGTAGCTAGGCTGAGAGAGAGGAGGGGAGAGTTAATATACAGAGAGGCTGTGATGATTTTAGCACAATTGTTCTGTGATTGAAGTACTCCCCAGCTCCTGGCCATCAAAGGCTGATCCCTCTTCCCTCTGTATCCCCCCAAAATCTTTTAATGAGACCAAATCCTTTTAACTCATGCCCTAACTGCCAGTGTTATGGATATAACTGTGTTTGTGTGTGTGTGTGTGTGTGTGTGTGTGTGTGTGTGTGTGTGTGTGTGTGTGTGTGTGTGTGTGTGTGTGTGTGTGTGTGTGTGCGTGTGTGCGTGCGTGCGTGCGTGCGTGCGTGCGTGCGTGCGTGCGTGCGTGCGTGCGTGCGTGCGTGCGTGCGTGCGTGCGTGCGTGCGTGCGTGCGTGCGTGCGTGCGTGCGTGCGTGCGTGTACAACTGTTTTTGTGAGAACCAATTTGAGTTTTAGACCGTTGTGAGGACATATTTGGAAAGTGCATTAGGCATTTACTTTTGATGGGTAGGGTTATAATGTCAATCAGTCTAGCTGTGTGTGTGTGTGTGTCTCTGTGTCCTTTACTGTCATTACAGCTTTTGTGTCTAATAAATTGCACCTGACCGACTTATATCTTTTAACTGCACATTAACACCGGACCCGATTGATAAAACTTTGACCACACTATGAACTGAGATATAAAAACTTAAATGCGTTTTAAATACAATACAATTTAAAATTTTATATCCGAAGAGTTTCCAGGCCAGTGATCTCCATTAAAAACAGGCTATTTCATTTCATGGCAGCCGTAAATTGAGCTCCGGCAACTAAAAAATTATTTATCCCCTGATAAGAATTATTCAAAACGATTTTATATTAGGTGACAGTTAGCCGAAAAAGAGTGCACCACCTAGTATGAAAAACTTAAATGAAGTGATTTTGAGTCATGCCATCTGGTCTGTGAGCCCTGGCCAGTCAATCTAATTGGTCCAGGCTATCTCCACAAAATATTGGACGAATTTCCCATTACATTTCCACAGACCAAAGAGAAAGTGTCCTAATGACATTGGCCATCCCCAACTTTTCCACTAACCTGAGGTCGACGTTTGCCTCATTCAGAGAGGAGCATGTCTATATTCCCACACCCCGTTCGTTCCCACATATTTAAGTAATCAAACTGTATCATAGAGAATGGTGTGTCTGTTTGTTTGTTTGTTTGTTTGTGTGTCACTCCTATTCTAACCTCTCCCTGTCCCCTTACCCTAACTGTGTGTGTGTGTGTGTGTGTGTGTGTGTGTGTGTGTGTGTGTGTGTACCCTAACCCTAACCACCCAGCTGTGTTGCCTGAGCCTATCGCCAATTTCAGGAACATAGGGCTGTGGGACCAACAAGCTGTGATGACCCTATTCAGAGTGAGATACTGTATATCATATCTTCACAACTATTTGATGGATTTTCTCTACATGCTACAGCGTTTTCTTTAAAAGGTCCCTTCAGGATAAGCTCCAAATCGATTGCGCAATTCTCCATTTTCCTCTGGCGGCACCGAGAGGTTAGTTTTTTGATGATATATATTGACAACGTTTTGGATGGATCGCCATGACATTTGGTTGAGACATTCATGTTCACTCGGAGGATAACCAGCAATTGTTTTGCCCCCCGAGACCTTTTTAGCTATTTGACCTTTCATCTACATCGCATCAACATTTTAGTTGGTTCCAGTGCTTTGGTTTATGACCAAAAATTGCCCCAAAAATGAATGACGTTCCTATTAGTCTCAGCTGTACTTTATGTTAACTGCATAATGTGCAAATGTTAGCATACTAGCACACTGAACTATAGATGGTGAAAATGGCTAGCGTCATATAGTATGCAAAAACATCAACATGCTAGTATTGTAAGACGAGACACAGCCGGCAATAACATACATTTTGAGATTTATGTCTATTTTGCTTCCACAACATGTCTTCTTTCATACTAGTATAAATAAAAGGTCCACACTGTACATTGAGGGGTTTCTTTTACTAAACCTTGTCTGTTTTGCTGTCTGTATATTTCTCCTATACAACCATCTTTAACAGCCATTATTCCACATACATTCTTTTACATGCACTATGCAGTGCACGGTAATAATCCTGTGATCACATGCTGGGATGCAGAGATGTGCTGTGCTGTCTGGAGCACAATAGGGCATCTGCATTTCATTATACCAAAAGACCGTATGGGAATCCAATAGCTGTGTGTGTGTGTGTGTGTGTGTGTGTGTGTGTGTGTGTGTGTGTGTGTGTGTGTACATGCACACCAACACCTGGCACACCTTACATATTTGTTCTGTTTGCGCTTGTTAAGTAAAACACCCAGTGAGGTAGACTAGAGCATGTTCTGTGTGTGTGTGTGTGTGTGTGCCCTGCATTCCCCTGTCCCCATTAATGCATCCACTCCCCCCCCCCCACCCCTTTACCCAAGACAGAAGTATGCAGCGTGCCGTGCGGTGGTGGTGGTGGTGCCTTGAAAACCAAATGTATTCATGAAGAACATTGCAATCAGACAGTAGAAAGCAGAGGAGGTGCTCGGGGGAAATGGGAACTATTTTCTGAATATGTTGATGGGGCTGCTGGCTACATGTCCTTGGTGGAGAGATACACGTGCACACACACACACACACACACACACAC
>OX442365.1:25135747-25168247 GCA_949357725.1 Hyperoplus immaculatus
CACAGAGACAGAGACACACACACACACACACACACACACACACACACACACAAACACACACACACCGCCCTCGAAGTTCATATTACGGGAGAAATATGAGAGGGCTTCTTGTTTGGAGGGGTCTTCTTTGGCAGTTTTGACAGCCAATTTAGTCCTGTAGAAACAGACCTGTCCCCGCGGCAACGAGGGGGTTAGAGCTGTCACACACACACGCACTCACTCACACAGAAAAGACCGTCTATGGTAAACTCACCACCCATCCTTTTAAATCTGCCGTACTTTTGGCTTAATTAGAGGCAATTCAGTGTGTCTTTAACAAAAATATAGGTTATACTGAAATTTCGACTATTGTTCGCCCCTTGTAAAGTTATTGCAGTTGTCTGTCTGCTAGAGTTTTTATCCTTTGAGACATAAAAAATGCTATTATAGATTTATGAAAAAAATCTCTGCACCGATCACTGTGGACAGAGACGAATGGTTTCGTATTCTGGAATGTAATGGACCTTTCCTTATACTGCTGTGTCTGTTGAAGGGCAACAACGCAGTACAGTTGAAGGTCTTACACTTTTCCCAGTTAAAGCAGAGTTTGGCTATGTGCCTTGTTTAGTTGGAAAACGGACAATATAAAAGTTCTATTTTATCCATATAATGCTTATTTTTTTGCTGTATCCCTGACACAGCAGTACATTCTCTCTGTGGTATAGTTGTGTAGAGATTTTCAATTAGCTCTAGCAGAATATTAAAGGAAAAGCACTCTCGCGTTGGCAATATGGGACAATAGCAATTTTTATGGCAGGATTATCCTGGTCAAATGTCCAATAATGTAAATTCATACTGGAAAGTTTTTTTTTATGGCGATTTGCAATACAATCTCCTCTTGCATTCTCCCATCCCTACTCACGGGACTGTGCCTCAACTATGTGAGCTACAGCCAAGAGTTGATTAGCCTAGCTTAGCATAAAGAGTGGAATCAGGCTAAACTGGCTCATTCCAATATACTTACCCTTACAAGGTGGGTGAAGCGTCTTGCCCAAGGACACAACAACCATGACACAAGTGGCAGGGCGGGGATCGAACCGCCAACCCTTCGATCATTGGCTTACCCGCTCTACCACCTGAGCCACAGTCGCCCCTAAAGAGTCCCTAAAAAGAACTTGTAAAGCTTAGCATGGCTAATTTGTACATACATACATACATACATCTTCAACCGCTTATCCGAAATCGGGTCGCGGGGGCAGCAGCTTGAGCAGGGAACCCCAAACTTCTCTTTCCCGGGCCACATCAACCAGCTCTGACTGGGGGATCCCGAGGCGTTCCCAGGCCAGTGTGGAGATATAATCTCTCCACCTAGTCCTGGGTCTTCCCCGAGGCCTCCTTCCATCTGGACGCTCCTGGAACACCTCCCTAGGGAGGCGCCCTGGGGGCATCCTTACCAGATGCCCGAACCACCTCAACTGGCTCCTTTCAACGCAAAGGAGTAGCGGCTCTGCCCCGAGTTCCTCACGAATGACTGAGCTTCTCACCCTATCTCTAAGGGAGACGCCAGCCACTCTCCTGAGAAAACCCATTTCGGCCGCTTGTACCCGCGATCTCGTTCTTTCGGTCATTACCCAGCCTTCATGACCATAGGTGAGGGTAGGAACAAAGATCGACCGGTAGATCAAAAGCTTTGCCTTACGACTCAGCTCTCTTTTTGTCACAACAGTGCGGTAAAGCGTATGCAAAACCGCCCCTGCTGCTCCGATTCTCCGGCCAATCTCACGTTCCATTGTTCCCTCACTCGAAAACAAGACCCCGAGGTACTTGAACTCCTTCACTTGGGGTAAGGACTCATTCCCTACCTGTAGTAGACAAACCATCGGTTTCCTGCTGAGCACCATGGCCTCAGATTTAGAGGTGCTGATCCTCATCCCAACCGCTTCACACTCGGCTGCAAACCGATCCAATGAGAGCTGAAGGTCACAGGCCGATGATGCCATCAGAACCACATCATCCGCAAACAGCAGAGATGAGATCTTCAGACCACCAAACTGCAACCCCTCCCCACCACGACTACGCCTTGATATCCTGTCCATGAATATCACAAACAGGATTGGTGATAAAGCGCAGCCCTGGCGGAGGCCAACCCCCACCGGAAACGAGTCCGACTTACTACCGAGAACCCGGACACAGCTCTCGCTTTGAGCGTACAGAGATTGGATGGCCCTGAGAAGAGACACCCTCACCCCATACTCCCGCAGCACCCCCCACAGTATCTCCCGGGGAACCCGGTCATAAGCCTTCTCCAAATCTACAAAACACATGTAGACTGGATGAGCAAACTCCCAAGCTCCCTCTAGGATCCTTGCGAGAGTGAAGAGCTGGTCCGTTGTTCCACGGCCAGGACGGAATCCGCATTGTTCCTCTTCAATCTGAGGTTCAACTATCGGCCGAACCCTCCTTTCCAGCACCTTGGAGTAGACTTTGCCGGGGAGGCTGAGAAGTGTGATACCTCGGTAATTGGCACACACTCTCTGGTCCCCCTTTTTGAAAATAGGAACCACCACCCCGGTCTGCCACTCCTTCGGCACTGTACCCGACTTCCACGCAATGTTGAAGAGGCGTGTCATCCAAGACAGCCCCTCCACACCCATTGCTTTCAGCATTTCTGGACGGATCTCATCAACCCCCGGGGCTTTGCCACTGTGGAGTTGTTTGACTACCTCAGTGACTTCCACCAGGGAAATTGACGATGATCCCCCATCAGCCTCCAGCTCTGCCTCCAACATAGAGGGCGGGTTAATCGGATTCAGGAGTTCCTCAAAGTGTTCCTTCCACCGACCGACCACCTCCTCAGTTGAGGTCAACAGCGTCCCATCCTTACTGTACACAGCTTGGATGGTTCCCCGCTTCCCCCTCCTGAGGTGCCGGACGGTCTTCCAGAAACACCTTGGTGCCGACCGAAAGTCCTTCTCCATGGTTTCTCCGAACTTCTCCCACACCCGCTGCTTTGCCTCTGTCACGGCAGAGGCTGCAGCCCTTCGGGCCTGTCGGTACCTTGCAACTGCCTCAGGAGTCCCCCGTGATAACATATCCCGGAAGCACTCCTTCTTCAGTCGGACGGCTTCCCTGACCACCGAGGTCCACCACGGCGTTCGAGGGTTACCGCCCCTTGAGGCACCTAAGACCTTGAGACCACAGCTGCCTGTCGCGGCTTCAGCAATGGAAGTTTTGAACATCGACCACTCGGGTTCAATGCCCCCAACCTCCACAGGGATGCTCGAAAAGCTCTGCTGGAGGTGCGAATTAAAGATCTCTTGAACAGGGGCCTCCGCCAGACGTTCCCAGTTCACCCGCACTACCCGTTTGGGCTTACCAGGTCTGTCCAGAGTCTTCCCCCACCCTTTGACCCAACTCACAACCAGATGGTGATCAGTTGACAGCTCCGCCCCTCTCTTCACCCGAGTGTCCAAAACATGCGGCCTCAGATCAGATGATACGATCACGAAATCGATCATCGACCTTCGGCCTAGGGTGCTCTGGTACCATGTACACTTATGAGCATCCTTATGTTCGAACATGGTGTTCGTTATAGACAAACCATGACCAGCACAGAAGTCCAACAACAAACGACCGCTCGGGTTCAGATCGGGGGGGCCGTTCCTCCCAATCACGCCTCTCCAGGTGTCTCCATCATTGCCCACGTGCGCGTTAAAGTCTCCCAGCAGAACTATGGAGTCCCCTACCGGAGCCCCATGCAGGACTCCGTTCAGGGTCTCCAAGAAGGCCGGATACTCCGAACTGCTGTTCGGTGCATACGCACAGACAACAGTCAGAGTCTTCCCCCCCACAACCCGGAGGCGTAGGGAGGCGACCCTCTCGTCCACCGGGGTAAACTCTAACGTAGTAGCGCCCAGCCGGGGGCTCGTGAGTATCCCCACACCGGCCCGGCGCCTCACACCTTGGGCAACTCCAGAGAAGAATAGAGTCCAACCCCTGTCCAGAAGTACGGTTCCAGAACCAAGACTGTGCGTGGAGGTCAGCCCCACCAGATCTAATTGGTAGCGCTCCACCTCCCGCACCAGTTCCGGCTCCTTCCCCCACAGCGAGGTGACGTTCCACGTCCCCAAAGCCAGCCTCTGCCGCCCGGGTCTGGTCCGTCGTGGTCCCCGCCCTTCACTGCCACCCATAAGGCAGCGCACCCGACCCCAGCGGTTCCTCTGACGAGTGGTGGGCCCATCAGTTGTAGAGGGAGTTTGTGCCACGTAGCTTCTTCGGGCTGTGCCCGGCCGGGCCCCGTGGCAGACCCGGCCACCAGACGCTCGCAGGCGGGCCCCCTTTCTGGGCCTGGCTCCAGACGGGGGCCCCGGGCTTCCTCCGGGCAGGGTCACACTTCCTCTTGCTTGATTTTCCATGGGGTCTTTGTGAACCATTCTTAGTCGGGCCCCTCACTTGAGACCACTTTGCCATGGGAGACCCTACCAGGAGCACTAGGCTCCGGACAACACAGCTCTCAGGTTCACAGGGGCACACAAACCTCTCCACCACGGTAAGGTGATGGTTCCCGGAGAGGCTAATTTGTACATATGAAACAAATATACAGCATAATAAATACTGTGCTACTGTGCTAATACAGGTGCTGGTATAGACATATGATTTAGCTTTTTAAGTGAGCCCTTCCTTTATTGTCTATGCTGTATGCTATGCTAAACTGAGCTACATAGGTTCTGTTTCACTGGCATCAATCTCATCAAACAAGACCAAATAAGAACTCTTCCCGAAGTCGTAAAAAGTTGAAACCAAACTTCCATCTTGTCAGCGTTGTGATATCGTGTACTGTAGCTCTTTCTCTCACAGTTGTTGCCCTTCTGTGAAAAGTTTTGACAAAATGTATTGAGAGATGAGACGGAGATACTTTGCCCTCAGCTTGGGGTACAAAGACGCGTCAGAAAGTGTAAGTCACTGATCCAGAGATAAATACATTTCATTCGCTGAGCTGAGCTGTCGGGCAACAAAGTGAGATACGGTCATATAGGTTTATGGCGGCGCAGTGTTTGTGCCCAATTTCAGCTGCTGTTATTCAACAGGGAGGTTAGAAAAATCACAGCACAGCATCAGATATAGCTCCAAGTCCTTTGCTAACCTTCACTGTGTGTGTGTGTGTGTGTGTGTGTGTGTGTGTGTGTGTGTGTGTGTGTGTGTGTGTGTTTGTGTGTGTGTGTGTGTGTGTGTGTTCTTCTGTTCTTTTTCAATATGTTTCATTTTCACTGCCACTGTCTAACCCCAAACAAGAGAGGCATCATCATTGACAGTCTTCAGGTGTGTGTGTGTGTGTGTGTGTGTGTACTGTGTGTGTATGCTTCCCATCGCTGTGTGATACATTAATTAACTGCAACACACACTCGCTCTTACGTGTCAAAGGTCAATTAAATCGCATGCTGTCCTCCAACTAATGGCACCGCCTGCTCATTTATTAGTCTTTACAAAGCACTTACATGTGACGGCAACTGCATACTTATGTGCAAATCAACACAAATTGCTGACACAGACACTGGCAGAGAGAGAGAGAGAGAGACACACACTCACTCACTCACTCGCTCACTCGCACGCACACACACACACACACACACACACACACACACACACACACACACACACACACACACACACACACACACACACACACACACACACACACACACAGTACACACACCTTGGCTATGCTTATTTTTTAAATGATGCCTTTGTTTTCCGTTCAAATCCATGCCTCATATACAACAATAGCATCAACAAAACCCAAGTACAATACACAGGCTGTATTTATATCCACACTAATACAGGTCTGAGGTGAGGAGTCAATACACAGGGAGCCAGATTTAGTCTCTGTACAACACTACACTAAGCTACACAGAGATCCGCTGCCCTCTAGCCCATCTCATAAACCCTATGCCTGAGAAGAGAGCATACATTTTGAAGCTTTTCTAGCACAACAGCTGACAGTGGTTTACTGTTCTACTATTTTTTCTACTTCTTTAAGATCTTAACAATGAGACCGACTGATTGAATAAAACATAAAAGGCTTTGCTATTGAGCCCTGAGGCAGATGGTTCTCAGGAAAAGTTGCATGAGAAACTGGACTTTAGTTTTTTCCTCTAGTAATCGCCTGCAGTGCTTCCCATGTTGTGGACAAGCTGAAATGAAAGACAAAAACCTGTTGAGCTGGCACCATAGACTATATGGCTGGCACACACAGACAGAGACACAGTGGCAGCAGCCCAGGGCTCTTCTCTGCCCTGAGCAGGAATGTACCAACCTGAAGCTGTGACTGATTTGCTTGCTGCTGCTAATATCTATTGATAGCTAACAGATGAGCCAGTAGAATTTGGTGTTTCAGCATTGACTTGCTTCTCTTCATGTGTTTGCCTTTGTGTTATGATATTGTCAGGACAAAAACGATGTATTTCCACAGATGCTTTGAGCTTGGAAAAATGTTGTAAGAAGCGACAGACTTGGGGCGCTCCGGTGGCGTAGTGAATAGAGCACGTACCATATCGTACCCAAGACAAAGGCATTGAGAAAAACTATTCCAAAATAGCGTTCTTTGCTCGTTTGCTGTAACATGTCATTTACGATCATCAGAGGAAAAAAATTGACCGTTTCAGAAATATTTTAAAGTTCCTCCTGGAACCTTTAAACAATATGTTTTTTCACCCAGTGCATCATTCAGGTGATACATGGGAGTGTGATAGAGAGTGATAGACCAACTACAGGTATAGTGACTGAAAAAAAGACCTCAAACCACAAATGGCTTTTTATGCAACGTACTCATTCCCATATGAAGTAATATTCCAGTACACCAGCGCCAAAATCCCATCTCAGGTGAATGCAGCATAAAATCACACTTGTGCCCCCGTCTGATCCAAATAAAGAATTCAGTTGAATGCATACAATGCCCGCAATCTCTCCCTGTTTACTATATAGTGCATGTGTAAATGAATCCACTATAGTGCCCTGAAAAATTGCACACACCCTGCGTTCCGAATCGCATACTCTTTCTTTTCTCTATTCTACATACTACATCTGATGATAAAAATAATCTAGTTAGGATGCAGTATGCTACAATTGGTACATCCTTTTACTTATTTATTTCATTATAACATTGCGCCTTGGTCTTGCCTCTTGCTTTTTATGGGTAAGAATCACCCAAATAGGATGCTGTTTTCAACACTAAAAATCTCGTCCGGATGTAGTAGACATCAGGGTCTTTCTAACTATCCTAAATCTGGCCACAATAATTGGAACACCCTAAACATTTCTACCATACTAAATAGTACAGTAGATAGTATGGGGATTGGAATGAAAAAAAGTGGTATGCTACTTCTCCAATCCACAATCCAATGTGTGAAAAGTAAACCGCTGATGGGCCAATCAGCTGTCAGGGATGATGCTAAAATTATGCAAGTATGGGAAATCTCAATTTACCGCTCATTACAGAATGAACTATTGACTGTTATAGGACATTAGTAGTTACAGTTTGAATAAAGTGGAAATGTTATATTTACACAAGAAGTTTACTTTCCCCAGGTTATAGAATTTAAAGATGCACAGAGAATTGCACTTTGATTTGGTATATTGCAGCAGTTACGATGATGACATAATCCATTTTCAAAACGTCAAAAATAAACTATGAGAGCTGTCAGTCTGGCATTTACACATCTCAATTCACTGTAACATTTCACTTATAAAAAGTTTAGTGGGCACTCCGGTGGCATAGTGAATAGAGTGTGTACCATATCGGCTCCGGCCTTCGTTGCAGTGGTCGCGGGTTCAAATCCGACCCGTGGACCTTTACTGCAGGTCATCCCCCCCGCTCTCTCTGTCTCCGCATTTCAACTCTGTACTATCTAATAAAGCTTGAAAATGCCAAAAAATAATCTTTTAAGAATATAAAGTATAATATGTTTGACTAAAACGCGTGTCTAAATAATAAAGCCAAAACTTGTATCTTCATTCACAAGAGTATTTTCCCAGGAGGATGAATAGAAATATAGAACGCGAAACAAAAGTGTTCTCTTCACAATGTAACATCAACCTGAACAACCAGCTCCTTACTTTGTTCAACACAGTTTAAATAAACAAGCGGCGAGTTGTTAAAATACTTCACACACACACACACACACACTTTCAATCCGGATTAGTACAAAACAGCAAACTGTTACACCCAAGTTCCAAACCTCTAAAAATGCATGCCACACAAAAGACAGATGTGCAATTACAAAGAAAAAAAGGGCCGATCATTTAGTAAGCATTCATCAGAAACAGGTTTTTGTTGTGAGAGAACGCTAATGTTCATAATCGTTTGTGTAATCAAATAGAAACCGTCACCTGTCAGCGGCGTGATTGTGCTTAAAGGCGTTCTGGCACACACACACACACACACACACTCATATACACACACACACACACACACACTCACACTCACACACACACACACACACACACACACACACACACACACACACACTCACACAATCAAGTGCCCCTGTTAATGTTGGGAGAAAAATGACATAAATTCAAAGGCACGCACACGGCAGCCACATATTCAAATTAGCTTCATCAAACAACAATAAGCGCCCACACATGACTGCACTGTGGATACAAGGACAGATGGAGAGGGAGAGAGAATATATAATATACATGTACTTGTGTTGGTTTTGGGTGAAATCTCAATTTGAGGGATTTTAATTGCTGCTGAGACACAAAGCAGAGCTTGCGCATTATGCTACGTATACGATGGGACTTTGTTGATGAAAAGGAGGTTAAAGGTGCACTATGCAGTTTCAGAGGAGGGGGGTTTGTTTACATTGGCAGCGCCTGCAGTTAGTTTTCAAAACATATTTACTCGACATGTAATTCTTAGTATTGAGTCATTTTATCATGGTAAATCAAAACTAAATTACTTCGAGGCACCTGGAACCAAACGTAAGACTAGTCACTTTCTTTGACACATAGTGCACCTTTAAATGTGCAACATGGCACATTCACAAACATCACAAGTTTTCAGAAGACATAGGCTACTGCTGGGATGCTCAGGTGGCGTAGTAGTGGATAGAGTGCGTACCATATTGGCTCTGGCCTTCGTTACACTGGTCACGGGTTCAAATCTGACTCGTGGACCTTTACTACAGGTCATCCCCCATCTCTCTCTGTCTCCCCAGTTCAACTCTGTACTGTCAAATAAAGCTTGAAAATGGCAAAAAATTATATTAAAAAAAAAAATAAATGGCTACTGCAGCAGAAGCCCCCTTTACAGACGAGAATCACAACAGTGCAAAGGTATCATGGCGGAAGGTTCAAGCTATTATCGACCTTCTCCGGCAGAGACACCATCTAGTAATGGTTAAGAGAGACCACAGATTTATCTATATAATTCAACTGTTCTATTGGCTCCTGACTGCTCTGTTCTGGCCGGAGGTCTTAACAAGAAGTCAATCCCCGTCGTTTTCCTTTTTGAAGGTTGTTCAACATGCGACGGACTGCGGCAGTGTGTGGGTTTTATTTTTTATTTATCACGGTTGTCACTGCGGCGCGCTAATAAAACGGCGGGCGTGCGTCGGGGCTCAAACGAGGAATGGATTTTTTTCCAAGTACTGTGAAACTGCCTGAATTAAGCTCCGTTTGAAATAACACATAAATTCTCCAAGACTCCTACATTTTACAGCTGGAATAGATTTTAGAAAATGCACTCTTCACGCTTTGAATCCTTTATTAGAAATTCAGTTTGCAATTATATTAAAACGGGTTAACGTTCATTGTGAGGTGTTATGCCTGTCTCTCTTGTTTACTCCACATGCCCTATAGGATTGTCCGACTCAATTATATGGAAAATGTGTGTAATATGACACACAAGCCCCCTTTTTCAAATTGATGATGTTAAAAATTATCTAACCCCATGACTTCATTATCAGGACTGCAGCAATATGGGTTTGGATGGATTGGATGTAATACTTGTAATGCTTTTTATTCGCTGCTGAATTATTAAAAGGACACCGTCAACCATGTCCCAATGACAGAGAGAGACAGAGAGAGAGAGAGAGCGTAGCAAATGCTCTGAAATTCGAAATGACAGGTCATGGCTAATGATGTCACCGTATCCATCCAGCTCTCTCTCTCTCTCTCTCTCTCTCTCTCTATCGGTGGGTGGGGGGGAGGGAGGGGTGACTCACTCAACTTGCTTCGGTAGAATGACTCATATACTCTCTGAGCTTATTTCACACTTTTCAAAAAAAATCTCTGAAAGGTCTCATGCAATATGGATGAATGACAGCATTTCTCCCCCCCTCCCCACATGAATAGAGTGCCCATGACTTCAGCAGGTGTCAGGGGAACTTGTGAAGTCCCAGGTTAAGAGGTCGAGCAGGTTACGATAAGGCCACCGGGGATAGAGCCTAATAGATTTTGTCATTCAAATAGCAAGCGGATGGGGAAAAATCTCGAGACCCCCAAAGATAACCTGGCACAGACAATGCAATGCACAGAGCGAGAGGATGACCTTCTTTACAGCGAGGAACCCAGGAGGGAGCCAAAGCAGTCGGCTGGCTGGTTCCGAGTGACCTTCAAGCCCTGTGCTGTATCTTTATTCATATGGCTTTATCGCTTTCTCTGCATGACTTTCTGTCCGTGGTCTCATTGCGGAGGTTGGCTTAGACGGTGGAGCAGAAGGCCATGCAGGGTCCTATCTTCTTTGTTTGACAGCTAGAGAGAGATGACTGAATACATGCAACCGGGAGACAAAACCTTGGTTTCAAACTCCTGGAGGTTTTGTGGAGGAAAATGGCTTGAGAGACCTGGAGCTGTATTTGCTCTGAAAAATAACAAATGGATTGAAACTGGCACTGCGCTCCGTATAGTACAGTCTCTAAACTATTTCAAAATCTGAATACATTTAAATGTTATTACGGATTATGTTTGGGTGGTGAAAAATGTTCCATCTGGATATTGAACTAGCTTTGTCTTTTTTAAGCTGTAGCTTCTTCCATCACACCAATGTTTGTTAGTTTAGTTAGTTTACTTCAATTTATTGAACATGTTAAAATAATACAAACACAATAAAAAATAAAAAAGGATAATAAAAAAAGCTGCATATGCAAAAAATAACTCAATGTATATTGTTCATGTTCCAAAGGGATAGGAAATAGCTAAATCTTATCTTATCTTATATATAGACAAGGCTACGTTATTGAAGGACATTTTTAATATTGTTCAGCCAGTGTTGACTGATGGTAGGAAATGGGAGGTGGGAAGTCATTTCTTTCGTCAAGGTCTATCATTGTGGTGTCCTTTTCAACCACACTCTCACAATCTCCTCTTTCTGCTCACTTGAGGCTCACCTTTCTCCATTGCTCCTACATCATTCCAAAGAAGGCAAGAGGGGGCGTTGTGTTTGGGTATTTTGCTGAAATGACTGATGCTGCCATTTTTTCTAGGGAGAACGGTTTCTAATATTCTAGACGTGGTCTAAGAATGTGTTGAACTGCTTCCCCTTTTCTCATCAAACATTTCAAAAGCTGATATTTTTAAGTATTTTTAAATCAGCCAATATTTACAATCATGTTTGCTAACTTGCAGTCTTCTTCACTGCCTTTGTGGGCACATAGATACGCTTCTTTGTATATTACCGCCACCAACTGTTAATCAGCAAAAGAGCATGAAACCAGTAGTATGAATATACAGTATATAAGGTACATACACAATGCCAACAAAACAGGGATCCACTCCTGAACAAACATTGCTCACTGGCAGTGCTAGCCTAAAAAAATCCCACAAGGTACATTTCAAAGTCGCTATAATCAATGCATATCAAATGGCGATGTAAAAACAGTGTTGAAAGAATCGCTGCATCTACTAAGAATTATACCCATAAGTCAAAACTCCAGTAGTAATACACTTCTTGTGTGTCTTGGTTCATTCTCAGCACTCTCTCAGTGCTCATGGGTTTCGACCACAGCAGCCACCTATTTTCAGCAGGAAATGCTCTGAAAAACCCCTCTGTACACTTTACCTGCTCAGTGTCAAACAGCAGACAGACCCATTTAGAGACTGTCTGGAGGAACATAGTGGAGCATTTAGCAGCTAGAGAGCCACATCTTTCTCCTCAGGAGTTGGTGCAAGACCAGAAATGAGTTGAATTGGAGCCAGTATTTGACTTGTACTCATTTGCAGGGGACATACACACAACTCCAAATGAATGATAAAGTTGCTGGTTGAGTAAATAAGCAACAGTATGTGCCAAGTTGGATATATCAGAGCTTTCACAAAAATCTGAGGTTCCAGGTATTTTTTTAATGTTGATGGTGAACTAAGTAGGAAACCAGTAACAGTGATACCTCCCACACAACATGAACACAACATTCATTGAAACATACTTTTTTTATTCTGCTAGTTTCCGGACGATATTTCTAAGTATCTAATCTATATTCCCATTTCAATCAGTCTTTCAATTTCCACCTCATCTCCTCCTCTCTGAAGCGAGGAAGGCCCACCAACAGCGCTGTTCCAATTCTATATACAATCAGAGTTAACAAGGGTCTCGCCCTCATGACCTGCTGGGTCACCGAGAAGTGGCTGTACGCGCAGCAGCCATTCATCAGTCTCTCTCTCTGTCTGTCTCTCCCTCTCTCTCTCTACCTCTCTCTCTCTCTCTCTCTTCCTCTTCCTCTCTCTCTCTTTCTCTACCTCTCTCTCTCTCTAACTCTCTCTCTCTTTATCTCTCTCTCCCCTGTTGCTAGGTACTCGTAGGCGGTTTCCGTACCACCACTCTTTGTTTATCAGGAAATGTAATTCCTGTCAGGAGGCAGACGGTGGTGTGCGCTGTGTGGGGGCGTGTTAGAAGCGTATTGGCTCTGATTGATGGAGGGCTAAATATATACACTACAATATATAGACAAGAAGGAACCTTAGATGAACCTTAAAGCTAAAACATTGATGTACTATCAATTTTGATTTCCTAGTTGATTTGTATCCCTATTGAGGATTTTGAGGTTAAAGGTGCTACGAGGAACTTTTAAAATACTTCTGAAACAGTCTAATTTTTCCTCTGATGATCAAAGATGACATGTAACGGCAGTGCCAAGAATGCTATTTTTATTTAGTTTTTCTTAATGCCTTTGTCATGGGTATACGCTCACCCAGGAACAACAGCTGGTGTAGTAAAAACACTACCGCTTTTGTCCAAAGGGGGTGCAATAAGTAACAAAAGCTGAAAGTGTCTACAAAAACACATATTACAGTAGTATAGCTTCAGCTCTACTGCTCAACACTTACTCCATGTTTGCAAGAGAGCAGCCACAGAACTGGCCTTTTGTTCACTTCTAGAGAAATGTTTCTGTGTGATGAATATATGCTGTGAACAAAAGCTGAACTAATAATAATAGAGAGAGTCCATGGGTATAGAGCGGTTGTCCACTGGGTTGCGGTGTCGGTGGTTCGATCCCCCGTCTCCCCGCCCCATGTCAAAGTGTCCCTGGGCAAGACACTGAACCCTAAATTGTAACTTTAATCCAAAATGTGACCATTCTTAATCTCTACTATTCTGTGATAATTATTGCAGCATTGCAGCTGTCACACCGACTGCTCCGAATTCCTACTTTCCAATATTCACCAAGTGAAGTTTATTTAGTGTGATGATTGGAGGGTTGGTGGTTCGATTCCCGCCCTGCCACTTGGGTCATGTTTGTTGTGTCCTTGGGCAAGACACTTCACCCACCTTGCCTCGTGTGAATGTGTATGACTGCTGTATGTTTGTGGTGGTCGGAGGGCCCGTAGGCGCGAAATGGCAGCCTCGCTTCCGCCACCGGTATGACTGTGTGTGAATGAATGGAACTTGGAACCCTGTAAAGTGCTTTAAGTGCCTAGAAAAGCGCTATATAAATCCAATCCATTATTATTATTATAGTGTGATCGGAGGTATTTCAAAAATCAAACACTTGACGGACAGTTGTGTCTTTTTATCTAATCTGCGTTACAAAGCTCATTAAGCCGTCTGTATGTAATGAACTCCATTCTAATTGAGTTACATAATTCACCTCAAGTTGGCAGTTGTTGCTACTGTCTTATTTACACAACGTCTAATTTCCCTGTGTCAGGCATCATATAATCACAATGTTTGAGAGTGCTGACAGATACTAATCAGTTGCCAAAACCACATGTATGGAGAGCATTGCCCAACCCTTAAAATCTTAACAGACTTCTTTTTGTTTGCTTAACCCTAACCGACCTTAATCTAATCATTAACCTTAAAGTATACAGGTGTTGTCATCACCGTCACTTAATTGTCAAAACTTTTTAAATCTGCCATTGTCACTTTTATTTCTGTTGTGGTAACATTTGAAGATGTTTAAGAGAAGTGTGCATAAGAAGAGTTTTTTTTTTTGGCATTTCATATATCAAACCCACACACACAGCTCCTTGATAACATGACAGATTGATGGCGCCTTTCAAGTCGAGGTAATTACATTTTCTTCCCGCAAACACACACACCATATTTTTGCCAATGCATAAGCCATGGAGGAAGTCACTGATGTGTCTGTAGATTGGGTTGAAAATCAGACAACCTTTTCATGATGCTTTGAGCCGTGTGTGTGTGTGTGTGTGTGTGTGTGTGTGTGTGTGTGTGTGTGTGTGTGTGTGTGTGTGTGTGTGTGTGTGTGTGTGTGTGTGTGTGTGTGTGTGTGTGTGTGTGTGTGTGTGTGTGTGTGTGTGTGTGTCTGCATTACATCTTGTGTTCCATATTTATACTTGAGCAAAGCTAATATAGTGACACTTTGTGAATGCTATACTTTGAAGACTGCACTATCTTCTCTACTTTATTGTGAGAGCTGCTTCACTCTATCTCTGCCACGCTCTGTATATGTGCCAATGAAAGTAGTGTATAGCTATACAGTATGTGCCATCTGTCAGTTGAACAACATAAAGACATTGTCATGCTTCAGTGTCAAGAACAATACATAAACAAACGGCAGCAATCTGTATGTCTTGTCAGCAACATATGTTTGTACATACAAGAATAAAAAAAATACTGATTTAGTTCCCACTGTATCCCAGAAATCAGTTTCATATCGGACATTTCTGCACCTCACGATTTATGTGCATTGTAAACAGAGGAGGTTGGGATGGTGGATTGATGGGTGTATAGCCATTTTTTTAACACTACTAACAGCAAAAACTAGCAAACCCATCGGTGTGTTTGACAAAGCATGTTTTGTTTAAAAAAAATTGCAAAATAAAGAAAGCCCACTTACCTTAGTTAAAAGCCAAAAATACTATACTATTTTTCGGATTATCAACTTTCCGACTGTCCGTGAAGGTCCCTCAACAACTCTTGATGTCAGTGAGAAATTTGGTTCTACGGTTAAGCCAATAAAGCACTACTTCATAAAAATGTATTAATTTTCACATATTTGCCAAAAATAAACCATTTGCTTGATCAAGATGCTTTCGAAAACATCAAATTCTGCACTTGTCCTTAGTGATACTGGGCCGCCATGTTTGTTTGTGGTGTGTGACGTATAGCGGCGTGGCAACAATGCATCCAATCAACAGCCATCAGGCCCAGTGGATAAACAGTGCTGGGCCCTTTCTAAATTGATTTATTGAGCTATTCCTTCTGCTAGCCATGGCTGTGATGTGACTTAACCATATAAAACTTTCAGATTAAAGTAAAGTAAGAGTAAAACAAGGAGCCCAAAGTCAGTAAAAAATGTGACTGAAGCAAAAAACGCTCAGAAATGATGTAGATAGTGTTAATTCAACTGGCACAGTAGCTTCCTGGAGCCTGGTTGTCCGGAAATTAGAGACTTCCGAACAGACACGGCTTATCTTGAATCTTGATGTATTATCTTTGTTTTTAGTATCTAATCTTGATGTATGTTATGCCCCTGCAAAGCACATCGAATGGACTTGTGCCTGTATTGTGCTATAGAAATAAACTTACCTTGCCATACTCAGAGCATAGAAATAGTCATAAATATAGCCCACCAATTTGTGTAGAGAAATTTTTTTTTTTTTTTTTTGCTTCTTTCTTTTTGCTTAGCTATCTTAATCATCCCCTATCTGTAGTGAGTAGGACCAGTTTTCTCATCTAACCCTCTGCCAGAAAACAAATATAAGGGCTAATTCCAAAATTGTTGACCAGATAGTGCAAAAAAAACATATTCATAATTGTGTGGAGGATATTGTAGAAAATTCAAATTATTTTAAAAACATTAGCATTGGACATTAGCCATGGTTTATGCAGAGTTATTAAATATCAACTTTCACATCTGACAACGGACTGTGTTAATTGTATATTATTCACATGCACACTCACTCACTCACTCACTCACTCACTCACTCACTCACTCACTCACTCACTCACTCACTCACACACACACACACACACACACACACACACACACACACACACACACACACACACCTACACACACACACACCTACACACACACACACACAGACACACACACACACACACACACACACACACACACGCGCGCCATATCACGTTGTTGTCATATGTCACCATGTGTAGGCCCTATATTTGTGTTTTGCCCTTGAGTGTGCCTGTAAACTCTGCTTCCCTTCACCGATGTCTGTAACAGCTTACCGCGACCTTGCAGCAGTCTCTTGGCAGCAGCGGCTTTGAGTAAGTGCTTCATTATGAGCGCCGGAAAGCAGCAGGTCCCTCAGTGTTACGCACGCTGTCCAACCCCGGGAGTCTAAATCACCTGGGCATATAGGGAACGCATTTAACACGTCTTTAATAATGATTAATACACCCCCACCGCCACCACCACAACACAAAATAGGCCCTCTCTGAAATCACCTCCATCCATCACCAATATGAAACCCAATCCTCTATAAAGCTTAGATTACATTCATTAGTGAGGCCCAAGGCAGGGCGAAGAGGGCTGCCTGGGAGGTATAGCCCAAGCCCAGGCGAAAGTGGTAATTGCTCTTATATCAATCAAGCTATGTGATTGGAAAATAAAAGGAAATAAAGTAGGAAAAATGAGAGTAGGAGTTTGGTTCCTCTATACAAATGCTATTAAACAGTTTTACGGTGCAGGAGAGCAGACAGACATAATACCCTTCTACTATATACGCTAAAAGACCTTTGTTTATTCCCCTTAACACAAAGCTGACTGATGAGGGAGCGTTTTTAATCCATATCTGAAGACCTGTAATATCGCCCGAGCTACTCTGCGCTAAGCCAGTTAATCCATCATTGACCTTCTGTTTTAGGTCCACGTTGCATATCCGTGTTCAAGGCTGACCTTGAGGTAATTCTGTATTCACTTTCATTCTAATCTCAACTCTGTTTATGGCTTCCTCTCTCTCTCTCTCTTTCGCACCCCCTGTTAACCACACACACACACACACACACACACACACACACACGCGCACACACACACACACACACACACACACACACACACACACACACACACACACACACACACACACACACACACACACACACACACACACTAATCCATCAAATATACCTGTGGCAATTTTTTCAACAAAACTTGTACATTTGGAGGATAACAAACAGTGTGTTTATGTCCATTTGGGGCAGGTGGATGAATGCCACCTGATTATTTGCGATCAATGTCCCATTACTTTGTACAAACACACGAACACACACATACACACACACACACACACACGATCAATGTCCCATTACTTTGTACAAACACACAAACACACACATACACACACACACACACACACACACACACACACACACACACACACACACACACACACACTAGCTCAGACAATTTGAAAGCACACACACATTTGTGCATTTGCAACACAGCCCGTGTTTTTAACTTTTGTATTCAATTCATCTTTAGTGATACTAAAAAGAACAATCCTCTTTTGTTATACAACGAGCATTTTACTGTTTCAAACCTCCACCAGCCCTGTTCAATCAAAGACACCCTCTCTTAGCTGTTATCACTTTGTGCTGGTTTGTCACAGCCTGGCTACATATCACACCCGCGCTCTGAATTCCTTCATTCCATCCTGAAACGAGTGAGAGGCTCATGATAATGTCCCAGCGCAGACGGAAGTGCAAACACAGACTTGAGCAGAGTGAGTTAAAATGAGTGAGCACAAAGCTTTAAATTCTCAGGAAGCCAGACATACCGTCCCTGCGTTCCAAATCACATACTCTTTCTTTTTACTACACTACATACTAAAGTACAGAAAAGTTTTAGGGCCACAGGAGAAAGAAAGAAAATCAGATAAGGAAGATATTTTTTCCCCTTATGTCGAGAAATGTCAAGAATAACGACGAATACTCCAAAATACTATTGGAGTTAGTGGGGCATTTATGTATTTTCAGCATACTAAAATTGACGTGCATGTATTGGGACATCCTAAATCTTTTTCTGGCGTACTAAATAGTAGGGGAGTATGGGGATTGGAATGTAGGTCGTATCTCCCTATAGCAGCCTTTTTATAGTGTTGTCCTTCTCCTCCTCTTCCTCAATCACCCTTCCTTGTGAGCGACCCTGGGAATTCCTTGAGAGGTGTTTTGCTACATTCATTGCCACAGCTGTGTCGTCACTATCTCTGGGTGGTATCGACACCTCCCATCAAAAGCTACAAACAATAGGCCCAACGCACACAAACACGCATACTATACATTCAATCTCATCCGTCCGTCACAGTCCCCGGGATCCCACGACAGTATAGGGAGGGAGGATTCACTCGCACACAAACATTCAGAAAGACACCTGTAAGAACATGTGTATAAACATGGCCAAGCACACAGACACACACTCTCACACTTTGGTCCTCAGGAATGTGACGGATCGGTGGCGTTTGGCACCTCGTCCCTACTTCTTGTCTTGGATTGCAGACAGTCTGTCCTCCACACACACACACACACACACACTCACACACTCACACTCACACTCACACTCACACTCACACACACTAAGTTGGGTCTCGTTGGACCTCTTTTACACCAATGTGAACCTAATTCTAGTTCTGGCCTGTTCACACTTGGTTCAACTTGCGAACCATTTTAAGAACCAGTTTGCTTCTCCATGGGATAGAGAGCCACATCACAACATCACTCTATGTACTGTGTCTTGGTTAGCGGTCTCCCTGCTAACGCTAGCGCCAATTTGAAGCATGAGGACAACAACAAAGGCAGTTTGTACATTGCAGTGTGGCTTTGCAGGTCCTTGTAGTCATTTAAACAAAAATAGTCCAGAGTTTATGTGCTGCTAGTCGCGATTTCTATGGACCAAAGTTATGCTTCGATTGCGTCCCGTATACTGCTGTTTTTTTATGCTGGTCACAAGGTTTCAATTGGTCCAGTGTGGGTCAGGATAATCCCTTCCTTAGCTCTGGACTCAATTGGTTCTACACCAGTAAAGAGTTGGTGGCAATCTGGAGCCAGTTTTCTTGGCTCCGATTGGGTTTTGCTGTTGAAATGTGAAAAAGATAAGAGATCAGCCCTCAAAACTGTCTCCTCTTAGAATGGGATTTACGTTGAGAATGTATTGGAGCGTCATATTTTGTCTTCAGGTTTTGCCATGTTGTGAGGAAGGTTGGGCAGTCACACAAACATACATAATTGACCTACTACACATCAACGAGGCCCCACTTATGTTTGTTTTTAATTTTCTGCGCGTCATTCAAGCTGCGATGTGGTCTCAGTCTGCCCAACTGGTTTTCAGCCGGGTGCCAGGGAGGGAACCATAAAAGAGTGTGTTCATGTAGCGTATAATGCACGGGGCCTGTTGCTGTGGCCCCATAAAGGGACCAGAGAGGCCCTCCATGTCATTACTGCAGAGGTGTTAGTGACGTGTCCATGTCGGAGTGATGAAAACCTCTCATCATCTGACCACCGAGAAAGGGCTGCTGATGTTTGAGCTGCCGTTGCCATGGGTACAAAGTATAAACACTTGTTTTGGTGGAGAGCAGCTGCACGGAATTGTCTCCTCCAGTTAAAGGTGGAGTCAGTGATTCTGGAGAAGTCTCGTTGTTAAAACCCTATTTTAGTCAGAATCAGTGAATATCTCCTCACAATCCGCAACCTGTCATTACTGTGTGTGCACTGAAAAAAAAATCCAGTGTTAATACAGGCTGTGTAATCTGACGTGTTGCTAGCTATACAGTGGGCCCACCTTTGTTTACATAGCCTACCTTTTGTTTACATACCTGTTTACAGAGCCTAGGCTGTGTATTAACACAAGATTTCTTTCCCCAGCACACACACAGTACAGACAGGAAGCGATTGATTTTGACCAAAAGAGATTTTGTCAACAAACACTCTCCAGTATCACTGACTCAGCCTTTAAGGAAAAAGGTGTATAATTCTATATTGTATAGTTATTAGTCAAAAAGTAACCAAACTAACCAACACACTGGTGCTAATCAGATGCACACATCTGCATCACGCACAGATATGAAGCCGTCATGTTATTTATCATGGTTTGATGCTGACAGTGGTCCGCTGTCTCGTTTCGCTGATCGGCCCTCTTTGGCTCGTCAGCAAAAAAATGCTGCTGCTGAAAGGAAATATTGATTTGGAAATAAAATAGGGGGAAGCATCATTGTGTTTGAATTGCAAATGCCAGGCAACGTTTTATGACTCAATATACAACACAGGAACGATCCAATCTATCTCTGCTCTCCTTTGCCATGCGTCTTTTAGCCGACTACTCAGAAAAGGGAATTAGCTAGAAGAGTGGATAGGGTTTCTAATGACAGAGTAAATTACAGGGTGCCGGTAATAAGGCGGGTTAAAACTCGATAGCCTAGCATAGTCTAAATAAGGTTGAGCACCTATTCAATTACTATCAATAACTTGTCACATGACGTATGTTGACCTACGACGGGCTTCAATCTCGCACATTAAAGGTGGTGTCAGCGATTCTGGAAAATGCTTGTTGTCTGAATAACTTTATGTAAAAGTCAGTGAATATCTCCTCACAATCTGCTACCTGGACGTATTGTGTGTGCCCTGAAAAAAAAACAGCAGCGTTATTATTACACAGCCTAGGCTCTGTAAACTGGCATGTAAACAAAGGGGGCCCATTGGACCGAACATCATGTCCGATTACAGAGCCTGTGTATTAACACTGGATTTTGGAGCACACAGTACTGACAGGCCAGTGAGGAAATATTCAGTGATTTTTACAAAAAAAAAGAAACTTTCTTCGAATCGCTGACCCCACCTTTAACTTCTTCCTTGTACGTTTTTGTGATTGCTATCCTACAGCATCCTAAGTCTATGTTTGACTTGCTGGCGTTCTCAATATGACAGCGGATCTTAATTTAAACCATAATTCCCATGATTTGAACCATAAAACCCATGTTTTTATAGAAATGTGCCAATTGCCCTGCGGTCACAACCACTCTAATGCAGATATATCCCAAAACACATGCTCTCTCTCTCTCTCTTTCTGTTTTTTGATATTTCGGCATTTTTCCATCCCCCAGAAAACTAAAAATCTAGGCTCTCTTTGAAATCGCTCCCAGAAATGGAGGATCAATTTGATATGCTGGTCCCACACTGTCGCCTTTTTACAAAAACACTGACTCACTGGTTGCCAATCTTCACCGACGGACGGGGCTTGGTGGCAGCAACATTAAAAAGCCAATTTTCTATCATATCTTTATGTTCCCGCTGTCAGGCTAGATTGATGAAGACGTCTCGGCGGTGTTGCCCAGGAGTTACCGCTTGCCTTGGCGAGGGAGGAAGCATTTACGACCCTCAATCAAACGCTTATTTAGCGCCTGTGGAAAAGAGGCACTTTAGAAAGACGAACGGAAAGATGTGTCAGAGAGGCTGTTTTCTTCAGGTACTAAGAACAACAAGATAAGTGGTCGTAGACGGGAGTGAGAGGTCGCAGAATAGAACTTTTTTTTTTTTTTAGATTATTTTTTTGGCATTTTCAAGTTTTATTTGACAGTACAGAGTTGAAATGGGGAAACAGAGAGAGAGAGAGAGAGAGGGGATGACATGCAGTAAAGGTCCACAGGTCAGACTTGAACCCGCGACCACTGCAACGAAGGCCGGAGCCAATGTGGTACACACTCTATCCACTTCGCCACCGGAGCGCCTCAAGTATAGAGCTTTTTAAAGGTGAGGTCATCAATTCTGGAAAAATGCTTCTACTATTCAGTGATTTTGGCAAAAAGTGATTTTAGACAACAGAATCATTGACTCCACCTTTTTAAACAGCCACATTTAAACCTGTTTCCATGGGAATGTGACCATTTAATTTGTTTGTTTTCGTGACCTTTCTGTGTGTGCATTGTGACCTTTTTGTCTAAATCAATCTGACGGAACCAAGCGGAAGTGTGTGGGAGCAGGAGTTTGTTTTCAAATGTATCGGCAAGGTTGCAGCTGTACAATATTCGAAAAACATCGTCCACAGAGCGAGATAATCCCACACAACAACACAAGGCCATAATTGGTTTTTCCCCTGTTCCCTGTTATTGTACTGTTTCCATGTCACCGCGCGCACATACGTTACGCTCTGTTTACTGTCAATCACCGGTCACCTGGCGCTGGCTGGAAGAACACTGAATATAATCCCTCACAGCAGATGACACACATACTGTACACACATCCCATATTATTACTTTTTCCCACTGCAGTAGCCACAGGAGGTGCAGATAAGTTCGACATTCACACACACATGCACACATGCAGACACACACACACACACACACACACACACACACACACACACACACACACACACACACACAGGTTGTGTTTTCATCCCTTCCGAGGACATATAGACTTACATTCATTTCCTGGAGACTTGACCTTACCATAAGCATTACCTGCCTAGCAAGTCTCCAGCCTAAAATGTTAAATTTTTTCCCCAAAAGGAAGGTACTTCCCCACAACATCACTGTGTAAACATAAAAAATGTCCCCACAACATGAGTAGTACCAGCACACACACACACACACACACACGCACACACACACACACACATACACCATGTGAATAAGTTACTTCTTCTCAGGGTGGGAACGGAAAGTTGAAAAGGAAAAACAGAGAAATCAAGGGCTCCCTCTTTTGACCTCCCAGGCAGCGCAGGTCAGCGCTAGCAGCTGTTTATTGATGTGAGATTACCGCTGGAGGAACTTGAGCCCGTTTTTCCTCAACGTAATTTAAAAGCATCACGAACATCCCCATATGTGTGCGTGTGTGGGTGTGTGTTTGTGCCAGTGTGTGTGCTAACAGTAACAAACATGGGCTCGGTCTCCACATCATCCCCATCCCACAGTTATCCATACACGCTACTAACTCCATCCAGACATACAAGAAGTGTTTGTACTTTTTTTTTTCTCTTCTTTTCTTCTGTGCCATCAAATATCAGTAACATCCCATCCAGCAGTATATAGGACCGTGTGTGTGTGTGTGTGCGTGCGTGTGTGTGTGTGCGTGTGCGTGTGAGTGTGCGTGCGTGCGTGTCTCTATTAGCTGCCGTTTCCCCAGTGATTGACACTCTTCATGTTACTGTTCAGGAGACCTTGACTGACACGCTTCCTTTCAGCCTTATAGCACCTCTCCTTCCTACGCAGCCAGCTAAGTGTCTCCAAGTGTTTCCTATAAGGATCAAGTCAGAAAATCTAGTCTGGGGATCGCTATAATCCTCCTGTAGGCAGCGTGGAAATGAGTTTAAGGGCCCCCTGTCATTTCCTACTTTCATGTTTTTCGAGAAGTGTGCAATGTGGGTAAGAAGACAAATAACTGATCTCGCCGCCCGCACATATGTCCGACCACTTCTCCCACACTGGAGTGTTTTCTCTGGGTAAAATGCTATAGGCTTCCCCCGCTGCTCTCGGCCCCACGCTGCTGTGAAAGCCATTGAAGCGAACTCAAGTAGGTTATTAAAAAGGAAGAAGTGGGAATGAGACGTTTTGGAGATTGAAGTCGAAACACCACAGTGTCCTATAGTGTTACGGTCTTTTTCTGAGTTTTCGAATATGAAATTCTTAGCCGCACTGCTGTTGCTAAACATGTAATAATATTAAAGGTGAAGTAAGCAATATATACTTGTTAATATAAGTGTTAAATCGCTCTATATTCATACAGTGATCACTTATAGAGTGTGCAAGTTTCATAACTCCGATCTCCCAGTCACTCGCTCTGCATGTAATCGGCAAATAAACTTTTCTGGGATCCCACAACTGATATCCAATCAGAAGAGAGAACGCTCCAAACCAGTGTTACATACTTTTTTTCTTTTTTGGAATTAGTATTTTATTGAGTTTTTACACACCACTGTTACACTGTAATCAACATTGTAGTCAACATAACAATTGACATCTTACAATATATCCCTGAGTGAAAGGATTAAGCCAAGAGGTAATAGAAATGTGACAGACTTTTTCTGAGTTTTCTAATATGACATTCTCAGCCCGCACTGCTGCTGCTAGATGTGTAATAATATTCAGAAGTAAAAATAAATAAATAAAAAATAAATCCCATCAGTGCAAATTATTTAGCAGCTTTTGCTTTATTATAACAAAGAACTCTCTCTCGCCCCCTGAGGCCAATTCCTTTTTAGAGAAAGACTGGCGAGGGAGTCTCCAAGTGTTTAATCAATGTGCGGCAAAGCAATTTATTTTGTGTCGAAATGATGCTAACTTAGGCTTCGCTGGTGTATGTATGGTGTAAATAAACCCCTTTTTTTATTTGGCACACACCTTCCAGTTGGGTTATAGAGGCAGCTTGCTTCATTTATTAAAATGTATGTGTGAGTTATCTCACCGGAGTTCTCCACAAATTATGTTAACACAGCCAATATCAACGGTGAGGCCAAAAGGTAAATTAATTTAATGGGGGAATAAATCTGCTCCGCCATGATATTAAGGGACGTTGGGACGCCCAAGTCTGCTGTAAATTACTTTTAAAAGTGTGTGTGTGTGTGTGTGTGTGTGTGTGTGTGTGTGTGTGTGTGTGTGTGTGTGTGTGTGTGTGTGTGTGTGTGTGTGTGTGTGTGTGTGTGTGTGTGTGTGTGTGTGTGGGCGGATAATAAGACCGATGTGTCAAGTATCACTGTGCTACACCCTGTACAGAGAGTAAGAGAACTTCAGTGCAAAACAGACACGGATGTGATAGGCCTACATGATGTCTAATGTAGGTGAAGATTGCCTTGGAATACATTCTATTTGGTTTTGTGAATACAGATTCCCCAATATTTTTAAATTAGTTTGAAACTATGAAAAAGTAATTAAGTTAAATAGGCTGTATAGAAAATAACTATATTGTCAGTCACGTCATTTTCATTGCAGCCTTTCTACATCGCTGTCTACTCTTGACTCTTGATATATTTTCTTGGATTTTACCATCTCTTCAATGCAATTTCTAATGTCTAATCATGTATGTTATACCCGTGTAAAGCACTTTGAATGGCCTTGTGTCTGAATTGTGCTATAAAAATACACTTGCCTTGCCTTGCCTCGTCATGGGTTTCTCTCACGCTAAATGCACAAGCAAACTTAAACTATGCATGTGACAGTTTTAAGTTATTTATTTCAATGGTTGTTGCGTGTGACAGCTGTTCTCAATGCACCCTGATCCTCCTTTTGTCTCATCCGTCTTTTGAAGTCTAAAGCGTTTTCAAAAGAAGCCGTTCATTCCGACACTGTCTTTCTGCTCTTTCACAACTGCGTCTCATAGATCAAACCCTTCACCTCCCTTGACTTGCACTACCATTCAATGGATACCAGGCGTGTCTAAATGATCCACACAGGTATCCAAAAGAACCAAAAATGTAATTCCATACACAAGCAACTGCAATATGAAGGCTATAAATCTCCATGTTGGTTCACACCCTTTAATTAAGGCGCTCTTATGAAGACATTCCTAAACAATGTTACAGATGCATAGATATGAAAAACATCAAAAATGTTGGCAGCGCCCGCCAGTTGGGTCAACAGCTTCTAATTTTTTCCTAGATTCTTCGTAGAGTCAACTTTTTTATATTTTATTTCTGCCCCATTGCATGTACAAACATATATATTTTTTTAATTTGTTTGCAATATTGCGGAATCATCTATTATGTATCTCTTTTTCATCACTTCAGAAAGATATGTCTCCTCCTGTTATATCAACAAAGAAAGGCTCAATTCATATTTATATTGACCTTTTGTTGTCACCACACTATATTTGGTCGGCAGTAGTATTCAAATACAACAATCTTATTTTAATTAGTTTTCGGTGTGTTGGTACATATGTAAACATAACAATATCCTCTTATTTTATTGGCAGCTTAACACATAGAAACATACTGCAGCAGAAACAAATATTTAACGCAGAACAGCGAAGCGGCATAAGGCCATGCACGCACTTCTGGTAAGAATCCCAATACCGATATGTTTGTGAAATAAACACACATTGTCCTTCTGTCTCAGCCCTATGAAGTAACACCTCTACACATTGCATCTCATACTGTATCTGCCGCAAATCCTGTCGTCTAGTAGCCTGGAAATCCAGACCCTGACATCTTGAACGATAGAGGGTCTGGCCACGATCAATAGTAATTTCCAACTCAAGGGGCGGCTCCTACTCGTGCATTTCAAATGCCACTGCACGCAGTTGGATAGCACTACAACCAATCAGAGCGATGCACAAGGTGACGTAAGTCCCGTTCGTTTAGCGAACAGCTGTTAAACTGTTAAATTAAACGTTTGCCGTTGTCGGTCGGCAAAATGGAACATTCCACTTACTTGCTAATGAAAGATTTGAGTGCCGTCTTCCAAATCGTTAAGGGTCGAGGCCAAAGCAGTCACAAACTCACACAACATATCCGCAGCCATCTTTGATGTTTACTATCACGGCTTCGACGTCGCATGCACGTCACTGTCGTCATCCGGTTACATCCTCCCCAGAGTACCATATAAAGGGCTCTGGCGCGCCCATATTAGATAGAACCAATTGAAACGTGAGCCCAGATTTCTGGTCTTCTTGATAAAGCTTCAACGGAGCGTGTCTAGACCAACAGGCGCAGCAAATTTTATTTGCCAGCGCCTAGTGGCAGGTCTGGGAATGCCAGGCTAGTAGTCTAACAAACATGAAGGTAAAATACCTGCCACTATATAAAATACAAGCTCTCGTAAAGACCCTGTAGCAATCAGTAGAAAGCCATGACCCCATTATTCCAATTGGTGCATCATGTCCTCCCATAAGCTCTGACCTGCTCCAATAGCAAAGAGGTTGAGACATAATTCTCCATTTGTATCTCAAATAAAGTATATTACAAACAGATCGATATCCCAATATGTGCGCCTCCCCACCCCCCCCTTTAGTGTACTATAGGGTCATCTGGCCTGGCCCCCTTTTAATAAGAGCCCTCCTGGTCCAGATAATAGCTGTATCAGTATGAGACCATAGTGAAGAATGCTGCAGGTCAGGCAAGACACTGCTGCAGTGCTGCGAAGTTAAGAGTGGATAGAAAGTCAAAGTCAAAGTCAAAATGATTTCTATAGCCCATTTAAAAAACAGTTGACCAACGTGCTGTACAAGATACAATACCAAATAACATATAAGATACATGAACACAAAGGGGAGGAGTGTCAAAGTCTCAACTTTTGTTAAAGGCCAAAGCAAAAAAAAAAAAAAAGTGAGTCTAATAAGGAGTCCAATTTCATGCCGGCAGGAAAAATGAAATCTTCCGGAGCAGAACGGATTCCGACCCCCTCTAAAGAGTGGAGATGAGACGGAGTAAAAAGATCGCTGCTGCCGACTGTAATAAAAGCTACTTGTCATTTAGTGTAATAGGAGGGGAACCGCTCATGGGTATGACTGCTCCTTCATTATTCATAATTAAACAGCACAGAAGCCCATTTTATATGGATTTTATTCGCCACTCAATAATTTTTTAGAGCCTGTTAAATACTTTTAATGCAGCAGGGTTTCTTTTTTAACCTTCCAGTTGACTGAATAGCTTTGCCCCCTTTTTTTTGGCCATTTCCTAGACTTTAACGGTCCCATATTTACATATATTGAAATTTAAGGATCCGCTTGGTGCAATAGCGAGTGTCTGAGTGCTAACAAAGGCCTGTATTATTGGTGAGGGAGAAAAGGAGGACATTTTTTATTTTTATTTTTTTCCACAGACTGTCTGAGAAACAAACTAATAACCATGCACAGCCGATATAGTCTCTAGGCTCCAATGCACCAACATTTTATTTACTACAACAATCTCTGCTCCCTTTGCGGGGAAGCCGGTTTTACCAAGAGTAGCATATACCGTGGCACTATATTGTTTATTGGTTACCTTCGGGATGAGGATCACATAATCATTCATGGGCATGTTTATATTGCTTATGGATTTCTATTCTGCCTGTGCGGCGAGTTGGAACCGGTCTTACACTCTAGCAAATAAGTTCACTGAGATCATCTTCACATAATACAGTATATAGCCTATACATCTATATCTATATTAACTCTCTAGCTAATGCCCTTTTTGAGAACTATTGATTGGCGACAGCATAATGGTTGCATCACTGAATCGATGGTGACTCAACTGTACAGATGATGTGCTATGAGATAGTTTAAAGAAAAACTTGTACTTGGTTTTATACAGTAGTCCAGTCTTTCATTTTCCACTTGAAGTATACTTCAAATACAGTGGGAAATCTTAATTTGTTGTGGTTGTACAAGCAAAGAGAACAGGGATTTCAACCCTATCTAACCCTAACCCTATACAGTTAAGTCTAACTACAACTCTAAGGTCCTACGAATATTCTGCTGAATGCCTTTTTGAGACAATTTTCATGGCGTGATAAAATAAATAAGTTACAATAAATGAATGCAACATAAATGCATCATCGGTCAAAAAAAAAATAAAGTTAAATTACATTTTAAACAATGTTGTTTTCCGTAAACAGAAACACAGCCCCTAAGCCCCTAGTAGTGCCAGGTATGGTCAGAGGGTTCAGTGGTGGGCTGCTAGAGTATATATCTATCTAGCCCCTGTGTTTGCATTTCTCTCTCTCTATCTCTCTCTCTCTCTCTCTCTCTCTGAGCGTTTGAAGTGGTTAATGTGCTTTTGGTGGAGGCCCAAAGTCTTGATGGTAATTACCTTGCTCTCTCTGACTCATAATTTCATGCCTCCGGGGGGCCATTACTGAACGGCTCTACATGTAATTCTGCTGAATTAAGGGGAAGGAGGGAAAAGAGATGGAGAAATATGCTGGGAGCGCCTCTCAGTTAATGTTACGGGGAAGAGAGAGAGAGAAAGTGAAATATTTACTTTTTTACGATTTGCTTTGCAGGAACAAGAATGATGTGCCCAGATTCAAAACGTCTTTGTTCATTTGTATATATGAGCCTCATCCTTAAAATAGGGTCTTTAAAATCGAATTTTTATATACAAATAGTGATGTATCATACACATTCAAGAGTCAAGATTGTCATATGATGCAACAATTACAGAGCAGCCGCTGGCAAGTAATGAAGAATTAACTGTATAATTTGAGCTCCTTATGATTTATTTATGAAATCCAATCCTTCGTCTCTTCTCTTACAAATAGTGATGTATTGTACTAATGAAACAGCAGCTATGAAGCATTAACAGAACAATTAATTTGATTTCCTTTATGAATTCCAATGCTTCTTCAACTCTCTATGGTGGCTGTTACCTGAGTATTCTGTAATTGCTTTCCCCCCCCCGCCCCCCCCCCGAGAACTTGTTTTGTCAAGATGAGTGACACGTACTCATGTAGAAATGTGTAGAAATCAATGGACGGCGCGGAGGGAGGAATTATATCGGGGCGTGCGTCACTCAGTCAAGGCCAATTGCAACTTTTTAAGTGTTGCTTTTGAAGTTTAGCACAGTATGTGTCAAACCACCGTCTGTGCAGCTCCATCCGCCCCATCTGTGTGTCTACGCAGGAGGCGTTCAGGCACAACGTCGAGTGTAGGTCACCTGTCTTTGGCCTCCATACACACAGTCGTTGGCTGAGTTCCAATACACCATACTTTCCCTGCTATTTAGTATGATAGAGAAATGATTTAGGATGTCCCAAAACATGTGGTCAAATACAGCGTGCTGAAAAATACCCGGATGTCCTATAATGTTCTGGTCTAATTTTTGGTGTGGGAATCAGCATGGCTTTTTTAGCAATTTTGACCCACAATCCTTTGCACAGAGGAAGTGACGTCACATCGACTGAGCCTCCGAGTGAAAACAACCAGCGATTCGATGGATATGCTGTATAAGCAAGAGGCAAGTTCATGGCCCAATGTTATGATTAAATAAATAAGTCAAAGTATGTCCCAATTGTGTGCCTACTGCATGCAAACTACATACTTTGTATGGTCAGCTGTACTATGTAGAATAGTAAAAAGAAACAGTACGCGATTTGGAACGCACAGACTGTTATTAAACACTTAATATGTAACATAGTTAGAGTCTTAAAATATGCATATGTTCCGTAGCTTTTACATGGCCAATATAGCCATCTGCATTGATTAAAATAGAAGCATGACACTTGGAAATGTGTCCTGTTGACACACCTAAGAAAAAAAGAAAAGAAGGTAAAGGTTAAAATAAAGCAAACTTTACACATTCCCCTACTTCTATGTGAGATAATATCCACTCTCGATATATTTTTTTATAATGAATTCTAATTATTATAATTCTCTAATTCTAGATGACGCAGCTAATACCACTAAGTGATGGGTTAAGTGAAATGAAATGGAGCAGGAGGGGATGCTCACTCACTGAGACAGAGAGAGTCAGCAGGAAAAGTTAGTTTTCTAAAGTGTTGGAGCCATTTGATACATCTCCATAGAAACATCCATCACTCAGGGACAGGGTTATTATCCACGCTATAACAGAAGGCCAGGAGAGGAATATTTTTTTTTGCAAATACATAAATTATTATTTTAACAGTGTGGTAGGGGAATACAGCAGACCTCCCAAACATATCACCTCCCTCTACACATGTTGCATGACTCAGAATAGGCTTAAAGCAGAACAGCATACAGGTTGGACTCTTAAGGCAAGGCAAGGCAAGTTCATTTCTATAGCACAATTCAGACACAAGGCCATTCAAAGTGCTTTACAGAGACGTAAAATACATCAAGATTATACATTAGAAATTGCGTTTAAGAGATAGAAAAAAACAATGAAAATACATCAAGATTGAAGATAAGACTTTAAACATTTAGACAGCGATGTATAATGGCTACAGTAAGAATGACGTGACTGGCAATATAGTTAATTTCTATACAGTATATATAACTTAATTACTCTTTAATAGTTTCAAACTAATTTAAAAATATTGGGGAATCTGTATTCACAAAACCAAATAGAATGTATATCAAGTCTGTATAATATTGTGTCGGTTATATCTTGTTTTCAGGTGGGTTAAAAAGTGGGCTTAACCGTGATATAATTTCTGTCAACACATACATCCTGCTTTGGTAAGAGACATTTCACAGTTCCACACACACACAAACACACACACACACACACACACACACACACACACACACGTCGAGACTTGACATTTCAGCGACATTCTTGCCCAGTGACATATTGGGGGAATTTTTTGACACCGTCATCTTGTAAATATTTATAAATTCTCGGCTCTTCTGAGGAAAGGTTATTGTTGTCTGTCTCCCGGAAAAAAGTAAATTACCTTGAGAAGTCAGCTGGCTGGCTGGCAGGATCTGGCTGGCTTCCCGTCTTTTAATATCTTCCGTTATAATATATTCAACATGCATATTCATAGCCCTCCACAGTAATGACAGGCAGGGGGGAGATTTCATACCGTGATCAAGGTTGTTCCCAAACGTTGGTCATCACTTCACACGTCAATTAGCAAAACCGCTCACTGTTTGAGACTGTGTGAAATTCATACATCAATCACTGAAAAGAGATTGTCACTATACACTTGCATAACCAAGGAATATGTCATGCAATAGTTTTTTTTGTGCAAGCTTATCTCATTCTCAATGTGTTTGTTAATTTGTTTTGACAAAAACATTTTGATGATACATCTCAAAACATAATTGCTGCCTGTTTTATTCAATGGCATTTTTGTATTTTTTATTCAAGGAAATGTGACTTCTATGCAGCCAAGGTGCAGCCACACAAAGCTGCTAACATGGCTGTATAGACTTGTAGCTACCAAGAGAAGCAAATTCAATTTATTCAGTATTGCAAATACTTTCAGCATGCACATATTGCATTAACATTAAAGAGTTTGAAGATAGGGGTTTTTTGTTTTCGCATTATGTCGATAACAAAAACCTGCCATCTGGTTTTCATGAGAGGATTCTTTTAAAGATGCATTCGCTGATGCAAATTCTACCGGGAAAAATCACATCGAGATTTCAATCTCTTTTTCAAGTGCATCCTCCTGACCATGAAAGCAGCATCCATCTAAGATACTCATCGGAACAATATAAGAGGACACATAACATAAAACAAAGCCTCTTTTCTTTTTTAAA
>OX442365.1:25170747-25218247 GCA_949357725.1 Hyperoplus immaculatus
TTAGGATGTCCCAATACGTGCAGGTCAATTGTAGTATGCTGGAAATACATAAATGGCACACTAACTCCAATAGCATTTTGGAGTTCTCGTCTTTATTCTTGACATTTCTTGACATAATGAAAAAAAACTTCCTTATCTGATTTTTTTCTCTCTCCTGTGGCCCTAAAACTCTTCTGTACTTAGGTATGTAGTGTAGGAAAAAGAAAAAGTATGTGATTTGGAACGCAGGGACTGAGAGAGGAACGGAGCTGTGCCACACTTCAATTTCTCCTCTGCAGGGGAAACGTTGTCAGAATCATGTCAAAATCATAAGCTCCTGAGACATCTTGAGGAAAAACACTATCTGTAGCTTCAGAAAGTGAATGCTACAATATGGTAGCGATAATATTCAATATATCCTAGCGTATATTGAAAAAGTATGTCAATATTTTCTTACAACTTTTTTTACTGAGCATTTTTTTTTTTTGGGTGACTGCCCATCCATATGAAAGCCGAAGAACAGCTTGAAATATAAAAATAAAATGTTGTTATCTTTTGGTTAAAAGTGGATTCAGCAATTCTAATCCCAAAATAAGTATTCGTCTAAATCAGCAACCCTCTTCTACCTGTTTCGTAGTGTCTGTGTGCTGGAAAAAAAGCTGGTGTTTATACACAGCCCAGGCTCCGTAAACGTGTATGCATACATTACAAAGGCAGTTGGACTGAGCCTGGCAACACTTGTACAAACCAATCGGTGTGCAGACAGCGTTCGTGACGTTAGTAACAACAATGCCATTGGACATGTAGTTATGACGACTGCTGTTGCTAAGGCCAGAGCCGCTATGAAGGAGCAGGAAGGGAGGGGTGGGTTTGTTTTTCGTGGATCAGTTCAAATATCAACACACTTTCTCTGGTATGGCTGAGTACACCTTTAATTAACACGTTATCTGGAGAAAACACAAGGCAGTTTGTTTTGAGATTACAACATAGTGAACATCAGAGGGAAAATAACTTTTATGGTGATGGTTTGATTATACTGTGATATCTAGACAAGGCTTTGTTTTCTCCTGATAACAGCGTTGAACATTGTCAGTTGTATAGAAGGAAACAATCTTTAATATTCTCTAGATCTGAATTTTCATAACGCCGCTATCACTAGATAACGTCAATAAAAAATAATTGCAAGCATGGCTGTTCCCAGCTTCTGTACATGGGAAATAAAACTTCCTTAGTATCTGTAGATGTTAATATGCAAGGCAAGTTTATTTCCATAGCACAATTCAGACACAAGGCCATTCAAAGTGTTTTACAGGGGCATACAATACATCAAGTACACACTGCTACACTTCAACTTTGTCACTTATGTTGAAGATTGGAAAACTTTTGACCACAGCTGTGAGTGGAGATGATGACTCCAGCTTGAAGCTCTTGTCCTGGTCGGTGTTTGTTACATTTGACTGAAAGTAAAACTCTGTAGTATTTATTTATTTATTTAATGCGGAGTGGGTAGGCGATTGCTGAGTGGTTCAGTGAAGTTTGGGGTTGGACAGTTCATGGGAGGAAAAACTTCGACTGCTCACATCTCTGCTGTCAGTTCCTTTCTCTGTGTATACTACCTTTTTTTCTGGGCACTTCTTTGGCTGGCTGACTGACTGGGGGGGGGCTTTGAATGACAAGCACAAAGCAGAATCATCAGCAACACACACACACACACACACACACACAGACACACTCGCACACGCACACACATGCACACGCACACGCACACACACACACACACACACACACACACAGACACACACACACACACACACACTGGGACACACAGAGACACACACACACATACACTGATTTAAACCCTCCTGCAAGACCACCTGATGTTGGAATTCAGCCTTGGGCAAGTCAGTATATTCTTCAAGCTCAGTCCATTATTACCACGCATAGGAGAGAGGGTGTGGAGTCAGATGAGGCAACCAAACTACCTAACAGTTTGGTCGAGTTTTTTATATTTCCCTCGAAGCCCTGACTGAGTGAATGTACTGTCGGGGTTCAGATTGTCAAAGGCCTTTTGAGGTTTTCAAACCAACCCACACTCACAGAACATTTTTTTTTTTGCTTTGGGCCACTGGCAATGCTCTCACAGCTAGCTAGCATGCAACAGAGATTCTTCCATAGCGCTTTGTGACCATCGGTGACTCACACACATAAAACACATGTGAAAAAGGCTTGTTCATCAGTTGAAAACCCACTTCTTTTTTTCTTTTTTTTTTATCATGAAAAACTTGCATGGCCTTCGGCTTATTCACTGCATATTCGGAGTGTTTGAAAAGCGTTCACATTAGTTGTATGTATTCAGAACCAATAATGTTGAATTATGCAACAAAATAGGCCTCAAGCAATAAGATACAATTTCTAATGTCTAATCTTGATGTATGTTATGCCCCTGTAAAGCACTTTGAATGGCATTGTGTCTGAATTGTGCTATAGAAATAAGCTTGCCTTGCCTGGCCTAATTCAACCAAACGTGTCTTATACTTTTGCGGCCTCGAATTACAATTCAAACATGGCATCAAATGGAGAAAAAAAAAACTGAATACAACTTTAACTTTTTGTTTTTCAATTTAAAAGTCTTCCATGTATATTCAACACACGCGGTCTCTTTTTCAACCTCTTCCTGTAACGAATCTGGACCAAAATCCTAAAAGCCTGGTAGAAAGCCATCAAGAGGAACACTAGATTTGGGCTGGTACATACAGCTCCAGAAAAAATTAAGAGACCAGTCTGGATTTTTCTTTAATCTTCATCTCTACATAATTTATTTGAAATGCTCTTAATGACAACAAATGTATTGGAATTTGGTAGAAATGTTGTCAATAGTTTATAGAATGAAACCAAAAAGTAAATTCTACTCAAACATATGCCTATACATAGTAAAATGAGAGACACTGAATATTTGGAGTGGTCTCTTAATTGTTTTCCAGAGTTGCATACTGTATATGTTTAAGTGAGGAGAGGAGGGAGAGAGGCAGGATGTGAAATGACAGTGGAGTCAGTGATAGTCATAGTGAAGTCATTGAAACAGAACGGATGAGAAATGAAACAAAGAGTTGGCAGGAGGTTGTGACGCATCCTGCCTTCGATGCAAACACTTTTTGTCATCTCCTGCCAAAAGCTTTTTGGACGTTATTTGTCTTCTGCATAAGTCGTTCCTGCTGTCCCTGTGTGTGTGTGTGTGTGTGTGTGTGTGTGTGTGTGTGTGTGTGTGCGTGTGCGTGTGCGTGTGTGTGTGTGTGTGTGTGAGGGTCAGTGTGTGTGTGTGTGTGTAAGTCGTTCCTGCTGTCCCGTGTGTGTGTGTCTGTGTGTGTGTGTGTCATAATGTGTGTGTGTGTGTGTGTGTGTGTGTGTGTGTGTGTGCGTGCTTGCTTGCGTCTCAGTGTGTGTGTGTGTGTGTGTGTGTGTGTGTGTGTGCGTGCTTGCTTGCGTCTCAGTGTGTGTGTGTGTGTATGTGTGTGTGTGTGTGTGTGTGTCAGAGGAAGCTCCTTCATCCAAGGTTGAACTCTTGTACTCCATAGGCACAGATGTTCGACAGAGCCCCAGTTAGCTTCACAGTCCCCTCCAGCCTTTCCTGGTTGTTTTTTTAAAATTGTTAAGGAGATTTCCATTTTCTCCTCCCAAACCATAGTCATATATCTCTCTGTTCCTGCCGGCTGATGTCTTCTTCCCATGCCTTGCCTGACCTCCCCTCATTTAAGTTAATTCAATTCTAGTCATTTTACACAAGGCACATTGAAATTTGTCTTTTCGCATATCTCCTCTCAAGTTTTCCACTTCGGGGGGGGGGGGGGGGGGGGGGGGGGGGTCAGAGCGCAGGGTCAGCCATAGTACAGCGCCCATGGAGCAGTTTTGGGGTTAAGTGCCTTGCTCAAGGACACAATGGTAGAGATGGTAGACACCGTAGATATAATAGCTGCAACACTAGTTTTATAAATAACATTCTGTGTGCTGATGTAAATATAAAACGCTCATTCTGAGGTAATGTAAATAAAACGACTTTTATTTTCTAGTGATATATTCATACACACTAAAACCTACGTATGAATATTATATTTCATTTCTTCCATGTCTTTTCCGTGTTCCTTTTTACACACTGCACCTTTAAATTTGTCAATCACCATCAGTTATGTGGCTACTTTTCTTATAGTCTCCAAAAATCAATCTTGACTCTGTAAATATACACGGATCAAATTGATTTTTGCCAATAAATATCACATTATTATGCTCATCTGTGCCCTTCAAGGCCTTCCCTGCCGTGAGGCTGTTTTCAATAGGAAACCGCTAATGACGATAGCAGGAAAAAATCATTACGCAATCATCATCACCCCATCCATCTTCATATCTGTGATTATGTGGATGGACGGATAATGTTATTGATATTATTGTGGAGTAGACAGTAAAGAAAGGCCCATTCGTCTTCATTCAACCAATAAATGCAGATGGAACCAACATGTATCTTTAAAATAAAAATAAAACAAGGCAGATGTGGCATATAACATAGAAAGACGTCTATCATCTGCAGAAGGGGCGTAATTAACAGAAGAGCGATTTGCAGAATATAGCTGGATATTTTTGTGTTGCTGTAAAGGTGCACTGTGTAACTTTAGGTGTGTCAGAGAGAGTGAACGTTTTCTTAGGTATATTCTCATAACTGAATAAACAAACTTTCCTTAGTGGAAAATGTGATCCGTAGAACACTGTTTGAAGTTTGAAAGCTTCCTGAAAACTACTGTTACTGTTTCACTGATGTTGTTTACAGCAGCAGGGCCCATTGTGTTGTTTACACAAACATTCTAGTCTTACGTTTGGTTCCAGGTGCATCAAAATAATTTTGGTTTGAATTATGCTGATTTAAATGACTCATTCCTAAGAATTACATGTAGAGAAAATGTGTTTTTGATCCAACTGCAGGCTCTGCAAATTGCAAACTGCACCTTTATTGGAGGTTTTGGATTATTGAGTGGCTTAAGATGGTTGAATGGATTTTAGAATAACTCAAATGACAGTATGTTCAATGTATAAAAAAAGCTTAGCCGGCATATCTCCTTCTGTGTGTGTGTGTGTGTGTGTGTGTGTGTGTGTGTGTGCATATCTCCTTCTCTATTTGCAGGAGGGAGGTAAGGTGCCAGTGATGTTATGGATGGGTTTGTTATTGTATTTCCGATATGGCTCCCGGCCATAATGTCAATATAACACCGCGCTACTACTTGCCATGGGAAGAAAAAACATGAATTAGTATCAAATGTAGTGCAGAGCAACAGCTTATGACCACACACACACACACACACACACACACACACACACACACACACACACACACACACACACACACACACACACACACACACACACACACACACACACACGTGCGTCTCTTGTCGACCCTGCCAAGCTGGGTGTCTTGCCCTCCACGTCAGACTCAATCTAGATTAGATACTGAGCTGCAGTTCCTTTAGACAAACATGTCCTCTCTCTCTCTCTCTCTCTCTCTCTTTCTCTCTCTCTCTGTCTGACTCTCCCTCTCCCTCTCCCTCTCTCTCTTTGTCTCTCTCTCCCTCTCTATCTCTCTTTCTCTGTCTCTCTCTCTCCCTCTCTTGCTCTCTCTCCGTCTCTCTCTCCCTCTCTCTCTCTCTCTCTCTCTCTCTCTCCCTCCCTCCCCCCACATCTCCTCAACTCCTCCCTGTCAAGGCTAACAAGTGTCTGCTGGGTCTGAGAGCCTTGACAACTGTCAGGGTTTCTGGTGGTTTGAAAAAAAACAACGAGGATTTCATTTGTCAGGAAGAGTTAGTGTCTGATCCAGTGCGTTCAGTCAAACTATCCAAAGTTTTCTTTTCACTCACTTCCGCTGTAGTCTGTTTGTGGAGACAGTTTTAAAACAGACAGACGGACGGACACGAATGTAATCGGCTCGAAATGCATTCTATTCGGTTTTGTGAAGACAGATTCCCCAATATTTTTTAATAAGTTTGAAACTATGAAAGTGTAATGTGTTTTCCACTTTGATGTGTTTTTCTACTCTGTTAATCTGCCGCCTGATAATTATGTTTCTAATAAGCTCAGTGCTTACGGTGTGACTGTGGAGGTGAACGCTTAAGTGTCATATACAATGTAGGCTTTCTGTGATCATGATGAATTCTGAAATAAAAAAATATTCTGAAGGAATGTGTTTTCTAAATCTTCGTGTGTGTGTGTTGTTAAGAAACACACACCTCCCTGTGTGTACGCGATGGTGGTGTGTGTGGCGGGCTGTGATGTCCCGTCAGTCCTTGAACACTGACCCAATGTGCTGTGTGTAAATCGGCCATTTCTCTCCTGGCTCTGACAGCTGGGGGAGGGGGGGTGGAGGATGGGGTGTGTGTGTGTGTGGGGGGGTGAGTGTGTGTGTGTGTGTGTGTGTGGGGCGGGGGGGCAGGCGTATCGATGCCTGCCCGGGCCGACAGCTGCCTCTTTCCCCTCGGCCTGGCCCTCCTAACAGTGGAGCCTTGTGCAGCCTCCATCCACCTCTCTGCTGAATGTGTGCACTCGTGTAGCTATACCTCGTGCTCACGTCACAAGCTCTGTGCATTGGGTGAGACACACACACACACACACCTACACACACACTCATGTACGCACACACTCACGCATGCACGCACACACACACACACACACACACATAGGTTGTGTTTTCATCACTTCCAAGGACATTACATAGACTTACATTCATTTCCTGGAGACTTGCCCTTACCATAACCACTACTTACCTAACCCCAAACCTAAGTCTACCCTTACCTTAAAGCAAATCTTAAAAATGTCATTATTGCCGGAAAATCACAACATGAGTAATACCAACACACACACACACACACACACACACACACCCCTAACCGTCATTCTTCTGTCCATTCACTCTCCATCCCCCTGAGGAAAGGTCTGTTTATCAGTCGCACATTTGCACCTCTCCCTTTGTTTACGTTTCCCATGGTCTCTCACAGGTTATAAACCGAGTCGGAACTTGGCTGTATAGTAAACATCTTTCCACATTCCCATATCCGCGGACATGAGTCATGACCATAGACTGTATATATATAAAGGTCAGAACCCCATCCTCTTATACTTTATACAAAATGTCCCTGTGAAAAAAACAACTCAGGGCTTTTAAAGCAGTAGCTATTGATTTCTAACACAGAACCCAAACCTCATCACTACTTACTTTAAAGGTGCAATATGTAACTTTTGGTGTGTCACAGAAATTAACATTTCGTATTGTGTATTCTCATATCTGAATAAACAAACTTTCCCCACAAGAAAATGGGATCACTGGAACACTGTTTGAAGTTAGAAAGCTTACTAGAAAAGTTACTCTTTCACTGTTGTTGTTGTTTACAGCAGCAGTGCCCACAGTTTGGTTCACAAACAAATTCTAGTCTTACATTTGGTTCCAGGTTCCTCTAAATCATTTTGTTTTATTTATGATGATAGAATTATTCAATAAAAGGAATTACATGTAGAGAAAATATGTTTTGTAAACTAACTGCAGGCTCTGCAAATGTACATAAATTCCCCTTCCCTTAAACTGCATAGTGCACCTTTACAGACATTTTTTCCACTCATCCAAAACTTGAGAGCAATAGTTAAACGTTTAACAGGCGACTTAAACTATGGCTAAAATGTATATGTTTTACACTGAATATATGACTGTTCTTTGTAGTGACTGCATATAATATTGCATATTATTTCATACATTTCCTCTTCATTTTTTTATATTTAATTGTTTTCTTTTTAGACGCTTCTTGTGGACCGGTGTTGAGAATAATAGCGTGTCCATTTAAAAAAAAAATCTAACATTTAACAAGCTATCATTTTAGACATCAAGTATAGGTGCTCAAACTGTAGGCCTACAGTACTGGCCGTCAAAGACGCAGTGAGAGACTGTGAGAGTACTTGTGGTATTGGGGTGGGTGTGATAGTCTAACCTCTTGTTTAGGAATGCAGCCCGCGTGTATTTGTGTTATGAAGGGTGAGTGTCTTGCGGGCGAAAATAAGCACCGTGGACATGGTTGAACTTGCGCTCGGGAAGGCGTGACTCCGTGTCAGGTCCGGCCGAGGAATGCGCTGGAATGCTAATGCAGGATGGGAGGGCATCGAGGCTAAGTTAGGCGTGTGTGTGTGTGTTTGTGTGTGCGTGTGTGTGTGTGTGTATGTGTGTATGTGGGAGAGAGAGAGAGAGAGTGTGTGTGTGTGTGTGTGTGTGTGTGTGTGTGTGTGTGTGTGTGTGTCAGTGTGTTTGTGAATGGATGGATGGATTGGCCTATCCCCTATAAGCTTGTTTGTGGTCTTCTCAATTTCTCACCAATAGTGAATTGCTTTGACTGACCAATACACAGAAATCTACTGCAACGCTAGCTGACCAAACAGACACCCAGGTTTACTTTGGGGTTAGCTTACACTTCCCATGTCTGCATCCATTAGGCATACCAGTTAGTTATTCTTGCCTGAAACCTGCACACATTGCATCATATGAATGTTATGTTTGCTAGCAAGAGACTTAGCATCTTTGCACAACTACTTCACTTCGAATGCTGCTTTCAGTGCTTATTAAATATTTGTGTTTACAATGCGCTGACTGTGGGGAAAAAAACCCTTAATATCAGGTTAGGCTACTTGGAATGTTATTCTAAAGCTATTATTTCTCACGGGTGCTATTATGGCTAAACTAAAAGAATATGATGAAACAACTGCTTTAAAGCCTGGGGGTTACTCATAGCTCATTATCAAGTCTGATCTTATACGACCAAAACGTAGGAAAAAAACGGTTACCGAGAGGACACATTTTAATTGCTTTTTTCTTTTCATCTGACTCGTTATGTTTGCATTGCAGTTTTGTTTGCTGTGCTGCACTGAACTGTTTGATGACAACATTGGTCCAAGCTAAAATGTTGGATGCATAATTTGCCATTAATTTGTTTGTACAGACATCCCTGCTCCTCTCAGGATGAAATGAAATGACATTGATTGATCCCATAATTTGTTTTAATCTGTGTCGCCCTTATCAAGCCAATCCCATATACAGTAGTTCATTGAACCTTAAAAATTAAATTTCCTTCCGTCTCAGTTGCTAATTGGCAAATGTTAGCCTGCTATCACCAAATAAATATATATAAACGTGTATAAAAGTAAGATTATGAGCATGGTCAAAATCATACCTGCGGAAAAACAGCATGTTAGCATTGTCAGAGTAAACATCATATACAGCTATGGAAAAAAATGAAGAGACCACTCCAAATGTTCAGTGTCTCTTGTTTGACTTTTTAAAGGCATATGTTTGAGTAAAATGAACATTTTGATTTTATAATATAAACTACTGACAACATTTCTACCAAATTCACATTCAAAATATTGCCATTTAGAGAATTTTCTATAAGTCATGTAGAGATAAAGATTGAAAAAGTATCTAGACTAGTCTCTTAATTTTTTTGCCAGGGCTGTAAAATTGCCATGTTTCTGTTAGCTTCTCCCCTTGACTACCAGTGTATGAGCCAAGCTTACCTGTATGAGCGACCTTTGCCCATTTCTGTGTAAAACGAAAATGCACGCACAGTTGAACGAACGGTTTCTGTCACCTATTCTTGGCAAATATCAGTTTCCTTTTGTTTCTAGCACTGTTGTCCTTTTGAACAATGTGTAAACATGTCACATTTACCACATGACTTCTCTTCCTTAACCAGCAACATGTAGCATGATTAGCATTTTCCCCCTGCCCACACACACACACACACACACACACACACACACACACACACACACACAGAAGGAGATATGCCGGCTAAGCTTTTTTTATACATTGAACATACTGTCATTTGAGTTATTCTAAAATCCATTCAACCATCTTAAGCCACTCAATAATCCAAAACGGTCTGGGTACTATAGTATAATTCCTTTTTTCATTGATATCAAAATTGAAAAAACGGAAAACTTCTGTTGGTTTCAAACCAATAACGGACTAAATTGGTTTTTTCGTCTGAATCGAAAAACAAACAGAACTGCCCAAAGTGCTCCGTTTTTCGTTTTTGCCGATACCTTTGAGCCATTTTCGATTTGAATTGAAGAAGGAAATGACTGCCAGCTGATTCCTTTTTTGATGTTGTGCTCTAAACGAAAAACGAAGTCACGTGGTGTCAAACAGGAAGGAGGTCCTGTGTCATGGCCGCTGTCAAATTGTGTCCTTCAAAATAAGAGCATTGCTATCTGATGTGTGGAAAACGTTTTTTTTTTTTTTTTTTTAATAATGAAGAATACAGAGCTTTATTTACAGTTTAATATATAGATAGGCTGTTGTCAAATAGTTATTTATTGTTGGCTATATGATGCAGTATAACCAATTGCTAACCCATTGTGTAATGTAAAAGAAAAAAAAAGACTTAGGAATCAAACAGATAAACAGTCATGAGAGGATTTGTTTTTATTGATGCTGCTCACCTCTCTGCTCACCTCTCTTTAACTATATTTGTTGACCCAAACAGACGGAAAATTATTTAATTGAACACACACACAAATAGGCCTAATATCTTCATTTGTGTTAACATTTCCATACAATACAATTATTGAACACATACAGGCCTACTGGTAGAAGCAAAGCTCTGGTAACAAGAATGAGCAGAAAGAACAGTAGGTTGTGAATTGTCCTTTACTATTAAGTCCACAACTCAACTCAACTCAGTGACAGTGTGGTATTCATGGTGCAGAATATGATGGTCTAGGCCTACTAGACAGCTTGAGTCTGGTTGGTAGGATTGTTATTTTTTTAAGGTGAATAATCAACCCAGTCTTACAGTGAAATGTGTTCTAACTACGTTGACCCACAGCACATTAATTTAAATTGTAGGCTAAGAAAAATAATTGATAATCTCATGATTGCAGGGCTGTTTTTGTGAAACTATTATTAATTGAGCTGTGGGCCACCATATTAGTAAACACTTCACTGTGAGACCAGGATGAAACTGTGTCTCTCTCTCATGCAAATCCTCGCCAGAGGTTGTGCGTCTTTTCATGCATGTGAGAGCATGTTTCCTCAATGTCAGCTACTTTGAATGCTTTATAGTGTGTGTGTGTGTGTGAGACTGTGTGTGTGTGTGTGTGTGTGTGTGACTGCGTGTCCGTGTGGGCGTGCGCGTGTGTGTGCGCGTGTGTGTGTGTGTGTGTGTGTGTGTGTGTGCGACTGTGTGACTGTGTGTGTGACTGTGTGTGAGACATTGTGGTTATTGTTCTGTTTGGTGATTTGTTTGGTGCCAGCATACCAACTGGTTGTTCCAGATTTTTTTCAGATCTCTCATTTGGAGGAAGTGTCTCTTCATGGGAACACTGGTGTTACCATTATCTTGCAACAACAACACATCAATAGACAACAATACAGGCTCATTCCTTTGGCCAGTGCACGTGGAAATCTCTTAGCATCTATGTGAAAGAAAACACACAGCTCATGATAATTGTGTGTATGATTTCCAGTGCGATAGTTATTTATTGTGGTGGCAGTTTAACAGCACATTCAACGCTCTTTAATTTTTCCTTTTGCACACCTCTCCCTTTCTCCCTCTCTCTCTCCCCTATCTCCCTCTCCCTCTCCCTCTCCCTTTCTCCCTCTCTCTCTCCCCTATCTCCCTCTCCCTCTCCCTCTCCCTCTCCCTCTCCCTCTCCCTCTCCCTCTCTCACTCTCGCCCTCTCTCCCTCTCTCTCCCTCTCCCCATGTCCCTCTTCTCTCTCTCCCTCTCTCTCTCCCTTCTCTCTTTCTCTCTCTGCCTCTCCCTCTTTTCCCTCTCTCTCTCTCCCTCTCTTTCTCTATCCCCCCCTCTCTCTCACACTTGAATCTGGAATGTAAACGATCACCCTCAGGGTCAAAAGCAAAAGGTCACCCATTTTAATGCAGCGCTCAATATGCAAATTTTTCAAGGCAAATATCAGGGCCTTGCCTCCAGCCAGCATCCAATTAACCAATATAGGATTCCTGAATGGGGAGTGATGGTGGAAAAAGCAATGATAATTAATATCATTGCTTTTGAGTCGATCTTCTGGCAAAATGAAAAGCTTTAGAGGTAATGAAGCGCATAATGTGCATTTAACTGGAAGAGATTTAATTTTATTTGTTTCTTAATTGCACATAAGAAGATACTTAACAGATCAGTAAAAAGGGAACAAGATCAGACAAATCTCCTCACGATCCACTACATGTCTGTACTGTGTGTACACTGAAGACACAATATGGTGTTAATACCCAGCCTAGGCTCTGTAAACAGCTATGTAAACAAAGGGTATATAAACAAAGGGGGGCCCATCGTAGCTAGCAACATGCTTGTTAATTACAGAGCCTAGGCTGTTTATTAACACTGGATTTACAGGGCTCGCTGACTCCTCCTTAAAAATATGAATAGAGGATAAGAATGATCATTATATTGCATTGCTCAACTGGACCAACAGAAAAGGATCGGTTGGTTTCTTGAATTTAGGCTTGTGCAGTTTCCAGTATGAAAAAGGTTGTCCTGGTGAAGGAGGATGAAGTTAATTGGCTGTGATGTAATAATGCTGAATTAATGACAAATGAATGAAGATGTTTTTCTGGCTCTCAGGGATCTTTCTTGTTAAAGGTTCAGTAAGCGGAATGGGTCAATTTAGCTAACTTCCTGTCAGTGACTGCAGTTAGCAGTCCCCTCCCTCGTCCCTACGTCACCACATTAATGCACTTCAATCAGCGAGTTATCTAGCATAATCTCAGATGTGTGATAAAACATGATAAAAACCATCAAAACAGACATTGGGAAGGATTTTTACCTGCTCCGCCATTGTAGGCTCATACACATTCACCCATATGTTGCTCTGCATGTGCACCGGTAGTGAGACGGGTGCTGGTTTGTAGCGTTCTCTCTTCTGATTGGTTAGCAGTAATGGGATCCCCGAAAAGCTTATTTGCCGAATACATGCAGAGCGAGTGACTGAGAGATCGGCTTTATGAAACGGGCACACTATATAAGTGATCTCTGTATGAATAAAGTGTGATTTAACACTTATATTAACATAAAAAAATTGCTTACTTCACCTTTAACAGATGCTGTATTCTTCCGACAATTCTTAGTATTTTTTCTCCCTAGACCTGCAGACTTAAGGGTCTTGTTTTCATGGCTGGCGTGTTTATGTGCTGGTGTGAAGAATGCCTGTGTGTCCCCTATAGCCTTTAGTCAGTGCCAGTGTCAGGTGAAGGGGGGGAGGGGGGGGAGGTATGCAGCAGTCAGTGGTGTGTTTATGGAGCTTCCTGCAGAGTAGATTGGGGGTAATTACACATCTAAAGCCCCAGATATAACAACGCACTCTTTGTCCCGCCGACAGGGTGCCTAGGCGGGGGAAGGGGAAGGGGACGGGGACGGGGGTCGTGGGGTTCGCTCACACAACAAAAACAGTCCAAAGGATCGGATTCTCAACGTCTTTTTTCTTTTTACTACACTACATACTAAAGTACAGAAGAGTTTTATGGCCACAGGAGAGAGAAAAAATTGGAAGATTTTTTTTCATTATGTCGAGAAATGTCAAGAATAAAGACGAATACTCTTGGAGTTAGTGGGGCATTTATGTATTTTCAGCATACTATAATTGACATGCATGTATTGGGACATCCTTAATCTTTTTCTGGCATACTAAATAGTAGGGAAGTATGGGAATTGGAACGCAGGGAGTGTGTGGGTGAGTTTAGCAAACACACTGATCTGTGAGTGTGTAGGCGCATAATGTGTGTACACATAGTAGTGATGTCTGTAAATATTATTTTTTCGTTTGGCCAGTTAAATGTTTACAGCTGGATGATTTTTTTTAATCCAAAGGTCAATACACAGTACTCACTCACTCACTCACTCACTCACTCACTCACGACACACACACACACACACACACACACACACACACACACACACATACATACATACACACACACACACATACAAACACACACACGCACACACTTGAACTTGTATTTACTAAAAAGGGTTGTGGATTTTGCTTGCAGTTGATCCATTGTGAACTTTCCAATAATGCATTAACATTTAAATGGTGTTTGTGTTCTGCCCTGAAGGCCGTCAGTGGGTGGTATCCACAGAGCCGATTGCCAGAGTCGGGGGTGGTAATCAAAACAGCAGAGTGAAAACATTGAGAGAAAAATTAATTATTCTAATTTAAATTCGCCAAACACACATAACAAGATCAGCTCAAGCTTTTTCTCGTGGGATTCGCTTACTTACACTGTGACATCACGTGACCCCATTCAATCTTTCTTTAATTCATTTAGCGACATTAGCATGTGTGGAACCCAGGTTGCCTCTTCAGCATGTACTGAGGCATTGAGGCCCTATCTCACTTGGCTGAGACTAGTTGGAGACAGGTGGGAGACACAAACTCAGAGAGAATATGCAAATTGGCGACAATTGTCACAAGCAGTTACACTGAATTGATAACTACGACACTTTTGTTTGCGAATGTTGCACCAGCCTCCGCAAAAATTTGGATCATAATTCGCCGGGAGCTCGCATACATGTCGCCTGCTGTTCGGGGTGCATCGCCAGACGGTTGCCAGACGACCGCCAACTTCTCGCAAAGTTGTCTCACATTTCTCGCACTTCCTGAGTCACGGAAAACAAATTGCCCGGGGTTGGAGACGGGTTGGAGATGTGTTGGAGACTCTGAGAGTATTTTGAGAGTAGATTTGCCACACAAATTTTAGGCAGGACTGCGAGGCTCTGCGACTCATGCGATGAAATTGAGACCCCCCCCGTGAACATTCCAAGACAGTTTAGAGACTCCCTCTCGAATGCAGCTCGCAACTTGTCGCAAAAGTCGCAGCCCAGTGAGATAAGGGTTTTACTGTCAAGACAGTGATAATGGTGTAATCTATGGGAAATGTTTGACATTGACCCTGCAACAATTTTTTTACTGCATCCAGGAACAATTGCCAGTTCTACTGTTAGCATTATTTCATGACCAGTAAAACAGGGATCATAGTATTAGGGTTTTAGGCTAATGTCTTCTGTGGGGAAACGGCTGTGGTTAATAGGCAAATACCTGCTGCCAATAGTAGGCCTATGTACGTATGTAAATAAGGTTGAAGGAATATAAACTGTCAAATGCAGTATTACAAGTGAAAAGAATTGAAGAATATTAGGAAAACCACTTTCAAAAATTATTCTACTGCAGTTTTAATGCGCCTTTGGCCTTCATAGCATCTCTCTAAAGTACAGCAGAGAATGGCTTTAGGGCTGTGTTTTCTGCTTCCTGTTCAAAAAGCTTTGCCCTCTTTGCCACCCTGGAGAAACCTGTGTGCAACACACACACACACACACACACACACACACACACACACACACACACACACACACACACACACACACACACACACACACACTTTGCCCTCTCTGCCACCCTGGAGAAGCCTGTGTGCAACTCAGGATTCATCCATGATACACCAACACATTTCACTGCCTGTCTCTGCATGTGAAAAGTAACTGCACATCCACACACACACACACACACACACACACACACACACACACACACACACACACACACACACACACACACACACACACACACACACACAGTACACATAAGTGGGGCTGCCATAGGGCCACGTATAGAAAAGTGTGTAGGCGTCGTATAGAAAACGAGCACGACTCAAAAAAAATAACCAATTCTCTCTGACGAAAAAGTCCTGGATTTGCAGATGGAGGCATGAAAGAGAGAGAGCGCCTGAGTCCAATTTTGGCCGATTTTCACGTTTTCGCTTCAATCGAAAAGAATTACATGCTGCAGAAAACCTCCGCCACATTTGGTATTATGAAACCCTTTGAAATCCCACGGGGTAAATTGAAAAATATGCTCGGTGGTCATGCTTTTAAAACAAGACAGCTTTTCTGAATTTTCCTGAAAAAAGATGGAATTCTCTGAGGGAGGTTTTCACTGAGCATTTGCTATGTGAGATCCCAAGGTCTTTGAAACGGGGGGAAGATTTTTTATTTATTTAAACTTTTTTTATACTCAAGAGATCAATAGAGGTGTGACCCTCCATTTGCAATGATGTCGCGGTCAAACAAATGCAAAGCAAAAACAACAATACACATTCAATATACAATGCAAATACACACATACACAAACATTTGAAACATTTAGTGATGTAGAATGGCTGCAATTAAAATTAAAAGAGTGAAAGTACAATATAGCCTAATTAAAACCGTTACGGATACCTAAAGGATATGATGGCGTTTCATTTTAATTTGTTGCTGTAAGTTGTTCCAGGAGTCAGGGGGCACTGAAGCTTAAACGCTGTCTTTCCAAGCTCATACCAGGGGCGTGTGGAACATATAACATGAGCATGTCAGTGGAGCGGGTCTGATAAAGCCCATCTCAAATGTGCAGCAATGCAGGATGGACACGAATGTACAGCAAAAGCCTCATTAGACATGCTTGTATGATATTTATACTTTCAGAGAATATGTAGGAACGCACGCACGCACGTACCAGAATAATTCATTTCCTTGGCCTTGATATGCAGAGGCTATACTGAGGTCATGTTATCAGAAATTAGATTTGTGAGGAGGAGGGAAAAGATTATGTTTAATGTTTAATGCTTTCTAGCCCAGGCATCCTGTTTGGGCTCCACTCTCCCAGCTGTCCGGGGCACCAGAGTGTTATGACAAGAAACATTGAGAGGAAGAGTTACGTCAGCCGTGTGTTAACTCTGCACCATCAAGGCTCTACTAATGGAACCATGGCGATGATGATGTCATAGTAATTCAATAAGTAAACACTTCATGGGGCTCAGGTTGGCCACAGGGTCAAAAGGTCAAACTCTAAGCCCGACTGGTTTGACGTGAAATACAAGAACACACGAGTTAGAGTAAAGAAAGGGTTTGCGTAAAGTATAGGGAAACGGGGAAACAATTGCTGCTGACATGGCAGGAGCAATCTTCGTATTTCGTTATACACACACACACACACGCAAACATGCGCACAGACACACACACAAACAAGCACGCACACACACACACACACACACACACACACACACACACTTCTGGACAGGTGGCTCTCACAATAAGACTTGCTGAGTGAAGTCCTTGTGTGAGATTAATAGTCGAGATAAGGCTGTAATGAGATGCGGGGACTATAGGGTCGAAATACGAGAGACAAGAGAGAGAGAGAGAGAGAGAGAGAGAGAGAGAGAGAGATTAGAAAAAGGGTCAAACTTTTTTAATAGGGAAACCCACCTGGATGCCAGCCAATGGGATGTCAGCGGCCTCCAGATTAGTGGCTATACATTACCACAGCCTATTAAAATATTACACACACTGATTGATGCTGACAGCCTGACCAGAGGGTGGCGACTGTGTGGGCAAATGTGTCAGTCTTCATTTAGGGCCCCCTCCCAGGCTGCCTCCCAAATCCAATTTTCTTTCGAATCGTCAAAGTTGTCCTGCAAATTCAATTTAAATTCAATGAATTTTATGAGGGAACTTCATCAGTGCATGTACAATTCACATATCCAGCAAAACAGCATACTACACCACACATACACTAAGCATATCAAATAGCAGCAATTACAACATTGGTCAGTGGGTAAAACTAGCCAAGCACAATACATGAACTAGTAGAATTTATCTTTTTAAATGAATAGATAGAACAGTGATTAGAACAACAACATGACATTGGATTTATCAATGGTTTCTTAGACAGTTCTTTCTATAAGAATCACTAATCACTTAAAGCTATAGTGCGTAACTTTTTCATATGAATGAATGTCGGTTACAAACGAGTTGACACAAAGTTGATTAAGCCTTTCAGCTCCACAAAACTCTCTGTATTTCTCAGTATGGCAAACTGGTAAAAAAAAAAATATCCCAAGAAGTGCCCAAGAAATGTTTCAGTTGTTGATTCTACTGCTAAGAAAAAAAACATGGACGTACAGTACAGCAGACGGTATAAAAATCCATGCGCGATCACCTGAAGGCTTTACCTCAACATGCACCTACAGTATTGTTGTAATATTCAGAAAATTCCTCATGGGGGGACGACAGAAGCTACGCACTATAGCTTTTGAAGTCAACTCAAGAGGAACTATTAAATCATTGGAGAGCTTCCATGCCCTACAAAAGACAGATGACTTTCTTCTTCGTGGAAATCAATTATCGCGCACAACGTGGTTCCTGCTTAATCATCACCGCGGTTAGTGTGTGTATGTGTGTGAAAGTGTGTGTGTGTGTGTGTGTGTGTGTGTGTGTGTGTGTGTGTGTGTGTGTACTCTCTCTGCTGTTGGTAGCTCCAGTCATCTGGGGAGAGAGCTCACGGGCACCGCACAACAATGAACTTCAATGACACACGACCGTCCTTTCTTAATAATAAAACTCTTGGGACACCCTTCCTCCCATCCACTAACACACAACCCCTATACTTACACCGCCACACACACACACAATCACTCACAATCACACTTACGCTCACACACACACACACACTCACACATACACATACACACACGCTCACTCACTCTCCCACACTCACTCACTCACTCACTCACTCACTCACTCACTCACTCACTCACTCACTCACTCACTCACTCACTCACACACACACACACACACCTACACACACACACACACACACACACACACACACACACACACACACACACACACACTCACTTGAACTTGAAGGCTCTGTAGGCCAGATCAGTAAATAATTACAGGCAGCCAGGCAGGCAGGCAGCGCAAAGGTAATTGAATGTACAGCAGGGTTTGAGATATGATGATGGACAGATTCCCATTAACCAAATCCACTTCATTGCCGTTCGTCCCGAGGGCCTAAGTTATGTTCAAACAGAGAATAATCCACCTGCAGAGCAGTCTGACGCCCCCACGCCACACACACACACACACACAAACACACACACACACACACACACACACACACACACACACACACACACACACACACACACACAAAGGCAAAGCCAAGCCATTGACAGTAACACTCACAGCAAAAGTGTACAGTTTAAAAGAGCAGCCTGAAGCGTGCATGCTCTCACTGGTCTCATCCTAGACCCCTGGCACATGTCAACTGCTTTAGGTGTGTGTGTGTGTGTGTGTGTGTGTGTGTGTGTGTGTGTGTGTGTGTGTGTGTGTGTATACAAATATTTTTGCAAGAACTTATTTCAGTTTCTGACCTTTTAGGGTGAAGACAATTTTCCTCACTTCGGGATAGGCCTTTAAAGGGCTGTTTGAGGGTTGATACTGCATTATGTCAAAGAAGTATAGACGTGCAAACGTGTGTGTGTGTGTGTGTGTGTGTGTGTGTGTGTGTGTGTGTGTGCCTGCGTATATGTATGTAAGTGTGTGTGTGTGTGTGTTCCTACATTGACAGAGAGAGTGTAGGCTGGAAGGTGGCCAGCCCCCTCCATTAAACATAGCCACCATCATCTTCAGCAGCGCAGCCCTGCGAACACTTTGAGCACATGACTGTTTGATGAGATGCGCTTGTTTGAACCGCCGACCTCGTTCATTGGGCGAAACCCATTCCATTCCAGTGACCTCGCTTTAAGCATGGCAGTTCACGGGAGAAAAAAAAATGAGTTTGGTTCTGCGCATTAGATGGTCCTCTCCTATCACACACATTCATAGGGTGATGTGAAGGGCGTCTCGTTTACTGCTCCGCTGTAGATTAAATTCTGGAGCCTGTTATGTACAATGGCTGTATTATGAGCCCGGGCAGAAAGTTGATTAATATGGGGATGGGGGAGGGGGGGGGGTGACCAGCCAACCAACGGATAAGAAGAAAACTCTGAGTTATTCATTAAAAGAGCTAGAGGAGGATGGACGAAATAATGAGATCACTTTGTGGGAAAAATGGAATTCACAATTTAGAATAAAAACATGATCAGAGGAATCTCAAAAAGTGGATCACTTATTTGCCAAATAGCAGGATTTGAAAAACAGCATTCTTTGCACTGATGGTCTCGTTTGCTGTTACATGTCATTTATGATCATCAGAGGAAAAATTTGAGTATTTCAGAAATATTTAAAAGTTCCTCGAAGCACCCAGTTTCCATTTTATATGAGAGTTGTTTGCTGTTGTCATGCTCTGTTGTCATGACGGAGTATACCTCCACAACATTGTCTGAGCGTGTGTTTGAGCGCGCGTGTAACAATGTCTACTACACACTTCAGTTTAATAAAGCTGTCTGCGCAGCGTGTCTGAAACTAGTATGCCCCACTGCGGGACAATAGTTAAGTGATAGCAGTGAAGCTCTCCGGTTTCGCCCGTGGGACCCATTACAAGTGACAGCCTTAAACTGTCCAACGTGCTCAGACACAACAGAATGTCAACTCACAAAATAACACCGAAATTTGACTCGTTTGGCAGTTATTGTTCCTGCCCCCTGAGAGTATTGTTTGTAAGATCTCACTCTGTAAAATGAACACTCGTCTATTTATGTTTAGAAAGGATCCTAAATGTGATATTCACTGTAAAATCGGTAGCTATTACAGCGTGTGTGTGTGTGTGTGTGCGTGCGTGCGTGCGTGCGTGCGTGTGTGGAGAACAGATGCTGTCGCTTCAGGCTGCCTCGTGTGTCCTGTGGGAGTCCCTTCATGTTTATTTCATCAGATTTAGTATTGCAGAAGTATCAGTCACCTCGCCACACCGTGTAGCTCGGAGGTCACTGTGGATAGGGTCATGTGCTTACTTTACTCTCTGTGTTTCCTCATGTGAGCTAACACATAAGCACACAATACTGTGCACAACAGTGAATAGTTATGTAGGTATATCTGTGTAATGATGTGAGTGGTAGGATGGCCTAGAGGAAAAGGGGCTGACCAGTAACCATGAGGTCGCTGGTTTGATCCCCGGTAATGGAAAGGTGTTGGCTGCTATTACATCTACGGTGCTGGTGCGATGACTTCTCTTTCCAGATATAATGTCGACACTATTCTGGATAATCCACCCATTTTAACGTCAACTGTTTTTTATACAGGAATTCTTTATTCAAATAAGAAATCAGCGTGGAGAAATGCATTTTAAGGGTCCTATGTTAAACATATTTTTAGAGATTTGAGCAAATTGACCCTTCAATAACTGTTGTCACACTCATTTCCATGGAGTGTCTGTTTCAAAAATTGGAACATGCTCACAGTGGGGGAAAGCTTAAGTACAATTGTGAGGATCATGTACCTTATTTGAATATTTCAATTTTATACATCTTCATACTTTTTACTCCACTTTATTTAATAACGAACCCGATATGTTATTATAGGCGGAAGATAAGATAAGACTTAATTGATCCATGGGAAATCACAATCTACCCTGGAGTATAAAAATAAATTATCAGTATTAATTATAGATATTAAAAAGTTAAGCAATCAACCATGTGTCCCAAACTTTAATTATATTAGAATGCTGATTATTTTTCACTTTGAGAAAAAAAAATTGTATAACTTTTACTTGTAACAGAGTATTTTTCGAGCATTTCTTCATTTCATTTCAAGTGAAAGATCTGAGTACTTCTAAAAATGTATCCATATAGCACAATTCAGACACAAGGCCATTCAAAGTGCTTTACAGAGGCAGACAATACATCAAGATTAGACATAACAAATTGCATTTAAGAGATAGTAAAAACAAAGACAATACATCAAGATTCAACAATAGCCTGTTTTGGACATCATGTATAAGCCGATCACATCCGTGTCTCTTTGGACTGAAGTCTCTTTTACCAAATTTCGAGTGTAGATGAGAGTTGGCAAATCAAATACCTCTGAGTACTTCTTCCTCCTCCACCTCTGCCTCTAGATATTATTTTTGGCAGATATCATGGAAAAATGCCTGCAGTGTATCCTTTTGCCAAATGCTGCGATGCTTATCTTTGTAATCATTCAAGCTGTGAATCAGGTGGACTAGGAGGAAACAGAAAGAAAGAAAGAAAGAAAGAAAGAAAGAAAGAAAGAAAGAAAGAAAGAAAGTCCTTCTAAACAAAAACACACAAAGGGAACAGCTAAATACCAGGCATAGCTCAATCAGATGAGCGTGAGTCACCACAACAGGCGGCCGCTCAGACGTTACAGGGCTGCAGTTTAAATCCTCTGCACGCCATTCTGAGCGCCTGAGACATCGACTATATCACGTCCTAAAGAATGGGGACGCTGCGGGAATATCCGCCTTAAGCTCCAGTGTGGAAAATGTATATAATTCTGGAATAATGTCTGTCGCATTCTGTCTCACCGCCGGCTTAAATCGTAATGTATGGATGGGCCCCTTGAACCCAAATGAGACACTGTTGTGGTTTTTAGGACACATTTGATTCTATTGTTATGTAGGCTATACTGCCTGTAGCGTGAATTGTTCTCTCTGCACATAGGAAGATGGAATAAATGCATTTTAAATTATCGTATCCAGTGGGTTTTGCATGTTCAAGCTGTACAATTTTCCAAAGCAAAGCATACTGTAAATGTTAGGGTTGAACTTAAATGAACAGCTATTGTGCAAATGTAGGAGTGGTAGGATGGCCTAGAAGGGCCGACCAGTAACCATGAGGTCGCTGGTTCGATCCCCGGCACCGGACATTAGGGTGTTATTAGTCAAACTAGTGGTGGCTGGTATTACATCTACGACGGTGCCCACCATCTCTACCATTGTGTCCTTGAACAAGACCCTTAACCCCAAACTGCTCCAGGGGTGCTGTACTATGGCTGACCCTGTGCTCTGACCCCCTCTGAAGTGTAACTTGAGAGGGGAGATGAGAAAAGACAAAATTCAATGTGCATCGACTAATAAAGATAACTTATTTTTTAATTTTGTTTTTCAAAAGAAGATCAAGCCCCCTTCTGTATGCATGTAGTTTTTTTTATTTTTTATTATTATTATTATTATTCTGGACAATTACACACAATACACAATTTTCTCTTTGCATATTCACACATATTACTTTGTGTTATCGTCCGAAGGGTGGCAGGAGAAGCCAAAGGCTTATCAGGTCCCGCCCCCACAAGATAGCCTAGCTTGTGGGGGCACTGATTCTTCCAACAAGACTTTTGGCTTTTGAATTGCACTATATATCAGCACCTGTTGAATCACCGGCAGCTGTGTTTGTTCTAGAGGGGCGCTACCAAGTGTTTGACTGGCTGACTTTTTAATGGGCCCAGTTGTGGTCACAACAAATGAATATAATACCAAAACGTTTCAGCGAGGGCCAAGGGGTTAGGCCTGGCACATCAGCACTCCTGGTGATTTGAAATGTTGACAAGGAGAAACATACAAAGTTGTGAATTGATGGATGTTACTAAGACTGGGCATTGCAGCTGTTGCCAGTGTGGCTGTTGACACTTTTGTCATATTAAAGGAATAGTTCGGTATTTTAGAAGTGGGGTTGTATGGGGTTCTTAGGCATAGTTAGTGTGTTACCTTATGGATATGGCTGTCAACGCAGTCACTATAAGGAGTTTGGGGGAGGAGCCGCGGTAGCAGAAGTTAGTATTGTACTGTTGTATAACTAGTCTGTTAACTAGTTCAAAGCCCTGAAAAAGTCTTGCGTAGAAGGAGCTTTATTTTGGTGAATACAAAATAAAACAAGTTAAAAAACTACAAGAAAAAAAACAGCAAGAACACATACAAGAATAACTTTCATTTCAATATGACTCTTAGATCACTTCATCATTATCTCATCTTTTTCCAAGGCGTTCTGATTTATTTTTGTTGTCTGGTTTCTTGTGAACAGCTCATGAATATACTTTAGCTTCTCTGCAGTCTGCTTTGCAAATCTCAGGTGTCATGGTGGTGTCCTTGAATGCACCAACAAGGAGAGTTAAATCTAAGTGGTCCCTGCTAGACAGAAGCATTTCAAGAAGGTTGACTGTGATGGATTACCTGTCGTGAAACACAGCTCAAAGAAAAGTGAAAGTTGATATTGATAAAAAGAGAGTGATGGGCAAATGCTCTGCAATAAGCAACTTGTATTGTTATGTGTTGTCCATGTGTCCTGTGATCATTTGTGTTTGTCTATGGGACATAATGTATGATATAGTGTGGTATGGTACATCATTATCTTGTGCAGCTTTAGAGTGAGAATTAAAGGTGCTCCGTGGAACTTTCACCCCCTTTGTACAAAAGTGGTAGTGTTTTTACTATGCCCGCTGTTGTTCCTGGATGAGCTACCTTTGACAAAGGCATTACGAAAACTACATAAAAATAGCATTCTTTCCACTGATGGTCTCGTTTACTGTTACATGTAATTTAAGATCATTGGAGTAAAAAATTTGACTGTTTCAGAAATATTTAAAAGTTCCTCGTAGCACCTTTTTATTTCAACCATATGTTAACCACTTACATATATATAATTTCCTGTAGCATCTTGCCCACCCGTCCATATATCTGCAGTGTGAGAGTATATTGCCTCAGCCTGCGATTCACCTCAATTATATCTGGTGTTTGTACTGTGTCTAGCGAGGCCGGCCTGCTCTCTGTCTGTGTTTACCCAGATAGAGAGGTGTGGTTGGTCGGTCAGCCATCTGGAGAAATCTACTCCGTTTCCAGCCAACACAATCAGGTCAGGAGGAGATACTGTAGGATACAGCTCTGGAGAAAATTAAGAGACCAGTCTGAATTTTTCTTAAATCTTCATCTCTACATTACTGATTGGAAATGCTCTTAATGACAAAAAATGTATTGGAATTTGGTAGAAATGTTGTCAGTAGTTTATATTTTAAAACCAAAATGTTCATTCTACTCAAACATATGCCTATAAATAGTCAAACGAGAGACACTAAACATTTGGAGTGGTCTCCTAATTTTTTCCAGAGCTGTATAGGCCTTTATATCTTTCTTTCTTTTTTTTCTTTCTTTTTTTTAATTTTTCTAATGTGTATTCTAAGCTGACCCTGTGAAGTACTTTGAGTGGCCTGAATTGTGTCTGAATTGTGCTATAGAAATAAACCTGCCTTGCCTTGCCTTGCCTTTTAGATAGCGGATCAACCTCTGCACTGTTTGCACTGTAGCCTTTACCTGAGGGGATAAATAGGACAACTTCACAGGAATTCAAAGCACTCTTATCATCATGGGGTTTTTCCTTTCCACGTTGGAATGTGGATGAGATCACAATGTGTGTCATTTTTCTACATGTAAGTTTAAGGTGGCCCAAAAAAAAAGGCTTGTGGATTAGGGTTGAGGAGAGGGGGAGACAGAGGCAGGAAATGAAGGGAGGGGGACTACACTTAGACTGAGATGGATGTAGGAAGGCCTGGATTTAGCTCTGATCCTCTCAGTTACACGGCCACTTGAATACAAAGATGAAGAGAAAAAGAAAAAGACATGGAGACATGAGGCTGCCTGAGTCTGAGAAAAAAATGGGTGAAAAAAAACGGCATATCTGAAGAATTTATTTTCATTATGATATCAATGTATCTCTGTTTTTCAAGTCGTTAACAGAAAATATGACCTAGTAACGGCTTCATTCATGCACTTAAATGTAACCAAACATGTACGGTGTACAAAGCCAAAACTTGACTTTGACACCACAGACAGCTGTTCCCAGTTGGCGTCCTCTCTTATACCATCTGTCATTTTTGGTGTCCTTTCAAATCGCGACCTCAATGTTTTTCTTACTTTAAAGGTGCTCCGAGGAACTTTCAGTTTGTGTTCATTCTTTCATCCACTTTGGACAAAAGCGGCAGTGTTTATGCTACACCAGCTGTTGTTCCTGGGTGAGCGTATACCCATGACAAAGGCATTAAGCAAAACAATATGAAAATAGGATTCTTTGCACTGATGGTCTCGTTTGCTGTTACATGTCATTTATGATCATCAGAGGGAAAATTAGACTGTTTCAGCAACATTTTAAATGTCCTCATAGCACCTTTAATCAAGGATTGTGACTAACCTTATCCAAGTGTGTGAGTTGCCCAGACCTTCATTTAACCTAAAGCAGTGGCAGATCAAAAAAAAATTCATACAAATCATTTTTGTGATATGGATCCAATTTGCAATACAAAAGAAAACCAATGTTATCCTGGCAAAATCTGAAAATGCCGTCATAAGGGGAGGATAGGTTTTGTTATCTTAATGTCTCATGTCTCATTTACCTAAAGGAGTTGAGGCCTGTTGCTGTAATCATTTCTTCCCTAAACACTGGCCAAGAAGCTTCATAACTACAATGTAAAAAAAAAAAAAACAAGGGCCAATGTCAACAGCAGATATATCTTCCAAAAGATACAGACGTTTTAGTGATAAGTTCCATGGTTGCGTTTTATCCAGACAGGGATTCCTTTGCTAAGGGATTTTCCACAGTTCTGTTCTTCCAAAGTTCAGCTGAAGTTTATGTGAGACCTCTGCAATCTTTAGAGGAACTTTCCAATAGAACCAATAACCCTGCGTTCCAAATTGCATACTCTTTCTTTTTACTATTCTACATACTGCATCTGACCATAAACATAATCTAGTTAGCGTGCAGTAGACATACCTTTGTGACATAATTTTACTTATAACATTGTTCCTTGATCTTGCCTCTTTCTTTTATATCCGTCGCATCCCCGGTTGTTTCCACGGGATTTGGGTCAGAATCGCCCATATAGCATGCTGATTTCAACATTAAAGTTCACATATTATGCTAAATGCACTTTTTAAATGTGTTCTAACATATCTATGGGTCCACAGTGTGCCTAGAGACTGCCAAAATATTAAAAAAATAACAATCTCTCCTTTTCTCACTCTCCCCTTTCTGAAACCCCCACCCCTCCCCCCCAATATACTCCAGTCAGAATTCTCCCCTTTTCTGACCTCAAAAACTGGAAAGCCAGAAGCTTCCACTGTGCAGCCCACACCCCTATTTCTTATTGGTCCACGGCCCTGACAGACAGAGGGCGAGGCGTATCTGGCTTCGCTTCTGGACAGGGGGCGGGGGGAGCTCAAAGATTGTATATTTACGAGGGGAGCTGCAGCTCTTTTTAAAAAATAGGCCATTGTGAGATTAGCTGAACATCAGCATAGTACAATAAATGATCTGAAAGTTTTTTTCAGCAAACAATTAAAGAAAAACGTATTAGGGACCACTAAGACCACATAATATGGTGTATAATAGAACCGAAAAGTGTATAATATGGGAGCTTTAAAAATCTCGGTTGGATGTATTGGACATCTGGGTATTTTTAAGCAAGATCACAAGAATTGGGAAATCCTAAATATTTTTTTTTCTTCCATACTAAATAGGAGAAAGTATAGGTATGGAACGTAGCCAAATAAACAGTACAACATTTGGTTCCTTCTACAATAGTTTCAGCTCCTTTTTGTCTTGCGTTTAAAAAGCACCAAACATTTTTACTTTCAGCGATCTAACATGCTTGGGAAATGCAAACAGGAACATGTACAAAAGGTAGTTTAGTTGCTGAGTTTAGTCCCTTGGTTCCATTTTTACTGTATAACCAATTGTTTCAAATCTTGGTCCATGCAGTCGCGTGTCAAGGCAGCTGATCTACACCTGACCTTTAGGAAGTACAGCTCCGGCATATGTTTGAGTAAAATGAACATTTTGATTTTATAATATAAACTACTGACAACATTTCTACCAAATTCACAATAAAAATATTGTCATTTAGAGCATTTTCAATAAGTAATGTAGAGATAAAGATTTAAGAAAAATCCAGACTGGTCTCTTAATTTTTTCCGGGGCTGTATCTCTTGGCTGGTCCAATGTATGGGGGGAAGAGCACAGAGAGAATTGCTTCTTCTTCTTCTTCTTCTTCTTCTTCTTCTTCTTCTTCTTCTTCTTCTTCTTCTTCTTCTTCTTCTTCTTCTTCTTCTTCTTCTTCCTCTTCTTCTTCTTCTTCTTCTTCTTCTTCTTCTTCTTCTTCTAAGACCATAACTTTGGGAGATACTTTTTGAGTGTGTGGATTTCATTACAGCTACCCATAAGTCTTTCAACTTCAAATCAGCGTGTAAGTGTTGCATTAAACCTGCAGTAATGTATTATTGTGAACCTGCCCTTGACTTGCACTTGTTGTTGCGCTGGTCAAGAAAAGGTACAGACAGACAGACAAAGATTTATTGGCCTGAACCTGCAGCAAACTTTGACTCTGGTTCCAATTTGTTTCTTCCAAAAAAGCGTGAAGTCGGAAACCAGCTGTTTGTAGACACGAAAAGGGTCAAAACAGTATCCTTTTCTGTACACTTTTTCGGGTAACAATGTTCAATAAGGGGACATTAATGCACTGTTATTTAATCCTTAGCTAATGCTATTAATGGTTAGTTAATGCTTAGTATGCATTAACTAACTGGTAATGCTTAATTATTAACGATAACTGTTATGCTTAGTTAATGTTTCAAGCACTAACACACACTCACACACTTCGATAAGGTTAGTCACAATCATGAGTAAACATCCTTGGTTAAAAGTGCTGCGTGGAACTTTAAAATATTTCCTAAACAGTCTAATTTTCCCTCTGATGATCATAAATTACATGCTTTCAAGCACTAACTAAGCACTTATTAACAGTTAGGTAATGCTTCGTTAATGTTTAATAAGCATTAACTAACACTTAATTAATATACCCTTATTGTTAAAGTGTTACCCTTTTTATTCCCTCAGTTATAGCCCACCTAACACCTACACCTTCCACACAAACACACACACACACACACACACACACACACACACACACACACACACACACACACACACACACACACACACACACATCAGCTCCACTGTTCATATCTTGCTTGTTTGTTGATAGTAAAATCTTAAAGGGGAACTTTATGGTTGTTCAGCTCAGCTGTGCCTCTCTGTGCCTTTATCAGTATTCCGCCAACGCCTCGCTCCGGGGAGAACAAAGTGAGCGGATTATGTTGGAGCCCATTAGATGGAATCGGCCTTAACAGGGTTTGTGTTTTGCTGCAGTTCTTTGAAGACACAAAGCAGCACCCTCCTCAAAAGATATATCCACTATACAGATAAGGGTCGTTCTTTCTCTCTTTTTTTTCAACTTTTACAATTCCCAATAACCTTTCATATCTTAACTCCTTCAAAAAACTATTATGTGTTGTTGTGTTTTTATATTTTACAACTTGCCCTGTGTGTTCCCTGACCCTTATACTCGTACGTTTCACACTCTTTTCGACATGATTATTACCACCCACCCACCCACACGCTCTCTCTCGCTTTCATTCAACCGATCCCATCAATAAAAAGGCATTTTTTTGTCGTGTTGGTCCTTTTCTCAGTTCAGCTCCGTGGGTGTGTGTATATATCTCTGGTGGCGATGTTTTATAGCAGCGACTCTCTCTCCCTCTCTTCCTAAATGATATGAGGTTTGCCTTCTACCGGAGAAGGAAGATAAGAGCTTAATGCATTACCCCGCATAGCAGCGTCCAACACTGGACTCGTAAATCAAATCATGGTCGCACTTGATCGTTGACTGGGACTTAGGATTGTGTGTGTGTGTGTGTGTGGGTGGTGAGGTGTGTAGGGGTGACTGAGTTTAACGTAATCACAAAACACTTGCATTCATTGGCTTGCTGAAATATGTCACTAACACATATGACACTGTTTGCTGATTAATGTTAAATACAATTTTCTTCCCATAACAGTGGTTTACCTCTGCAATACAAATACACTGCCAGGAAGTGGCTGAGGCATTACAAACAAAGTACAGTACAACCTCTTGTATTAATGGACATGATGTAAGTGGGCCCATCTATCATCCGAGATTTTTTTAATGAGAAATATATGCGTGTGGCCAAAACTAGCCTCCAAAATCCATATAGGAGAGAAAAGCAAACATTGTGAAACAGGGTTGGGAGCGCGGCCAGAAAGGAAATGAGCTAAGCGACACCGAGGGAGCTGACAAGCACCATCTCTGCCGTTACCTAAAGAACTTGTCAAAGCAAAAATGTCATTCCGAGGTACAGAAAAAAACAATAGCAATTTAATATGGAGGCCAAGGTTCAGGCTATGCTTACACGACAACTGTTTTGCTAGTAACCAAAAAGTTTTTCATGTATAGTTTAGAAAATGTTTAACGTTTAGACAACATTGTTATTGAATACCATCCACATGCACCTGAACATGAACCTGGGTTAGCTTTAGCAGTTCCGAAACATGCCCTGCGTTCCAAAATCTCATACATTCTCTTTTACTATACTACCATACTAAAGCATCCTGCTTGCAAACTACACAATTACATTGGATGTGACATCTGGATATTGGCATACTGCATTTGACAAGCATATATTGGGACATCCCAATTCTTTTTTTTTTCTGGCATATTAACTAAATAGTATGGAAGTTACGGGTATTGGAACGCAGGGATGATGTCATCTCCAAGACGCTGAGGTGCCCAATTAGATACACCAAGTCAACATTCCACATTCCTGTTAGATTAGACTGTAACGGGAACACTGTATTATCTACTGATTACATTGCAGATTGACACATTGTGCAGTGTTTTGATACAGGCCTTGGTTTCTGTCACTCAAACTGGAATTGGTTCGTGTCCCCGGCAGCCAACACACAACCTCTTGACCCCTACGTGTTGTTAATAACGGGTTGGGTATACTTAGGTAGTGTTTAAAATCAGTAATAATCTCATCACAGGGAAGGCTCTGTTTTGGTTGACATACAAGCACTTGCTTTGTCTGTTGTATTCAGTCGGTGAACATTTTCTGAGGTATATTCTCATAACTGAATAAACAAACTTTCCTCACAATACAATTGGATTTTGTCTGGTGAAGTTTTCCATCACTTCTTTAGCTCTAGATCGCAAATGTAAATTGGTTACGTCCTATATCTGTACCAACATCCCATCCCTGCTCTACTATCTAATTAGTGTAATATTAGCATTACATGGTGTACTCTTGTCCCACTCTGTCTGTCCTGAGTGATTTGGACCCTGTTTAATAATGCAACATGTCTTAAGATGCCTTGCGAAATCTTGTCCGAAAAGTTGGCGTAATTAACCTTTGTATAGCCCTCCCCCAAGTGTAGTTTTTTGATATCTGGATGGAAATGCGATGTAGCAGCTCGAGTATGTCGTTTCTTTATTTAACTTTATGAAGGTGGAGCACTGCAGCGGGCATGACGAATGAGAGAGGGTGACTCAATCTACTTTCACAATCGTTTTCTGTTTTTACTGGCTGTTTGCTTTGTAGGACAGACCACCCCAACACACACACACACACACAGTGAGAGTCAGCGACCCCCGGAGAGCCTTTGAGGGGCGTACAGCATTGTGCATGATTGTTTAAGTTCCGTCTTGTCTCTTTCGAAACCACCCTGTGTGTGTGTGTGTCTGTGTGTGTGTGTGTGTGTGTGTGTGTGTGTGTGTGTCTGTGTGTGTGTCTGTGTGTGTGTCTGTGTGTGCTCTGTGGAGTCCAGTATGACTGGGTAGCCCAAGTACTTCATCATGTTAGATTAAGTCAAGTGTCTCCGCCCTGGCCGCATGCCAACAGAGGTCAGCCTGGGCGTTCTGCCTACCACAACACAACAGTCTCCCCTTCCTCTCTCTCTCTCTCTCTCTCTCTCTCTCTCCCCTCTCTCTCTCTGTCTCCCTCTCTCTGTCTCTCTCTCTCCCTCTCTCCCTCTACCAATCTCTCTCTCTCTCTCTGTTAACTCTAACATTGGAGAACACTATAGGAGAGGGAGGAAAGTGTGTTTAACTAGCGTGTGGAGTTTTTCTTACAGATAAGTATCAATGTGAGAGGCCCTCCCTGCTCAAATCAAGTAGGATCAGCTAACAAGTGTGTGTGTGTGTGTGTGTGTGTGTGTGTGTGTGTGTGTGTGTGTGTGTGTGTGTGTGTGTGTGTGTTACCAGAGAGTCTGTCAAAATTGTTAGAAGCATGTCAGTCTGGGAGTAAATCCATCTGAAATCCCTATCGCCACTAGTTCAGCTCCACCCTTTCTTTAGAGGAGTGAACTCACTTTCCAGATGGCTCATTCATTGTTCTAACAGGGCCTGTGTCTCAGTCGCAGGGCCAAGGCACGCTTCATAACGTTTGCAAGGAAGTGTGTGTGTGTTAAATGTGTTTACATGCACACTAAGAAGTTGGATGTAAAATATTAAGACGCCATGTTTTCTACCATACTAAATATCAGAGAGTATGGGGATTGGAACGCAAGACTTATCTCAAAGCATCATGACATTGTTCAAGTGCAGAAGAGATCTCCATCTTGAATTTATTTTCCCTTTTTTACCCAAATGTGGTTTTAAGTGAAGTATTGACATCAGCTTATCTGATTGCAATCTACGTGCCGGACCTCACACAGTTCACACACACCCCATGAGAGGAAATATCACAATGCCTCAGAGACCATCCCTACAGCGCATTCAGTCAGAACCTTTTTCACACACACACACACACACACACACACACACACACACACACACACACACACACACACACACACACACACACACACACACATTGGCTGGGGTTGCTTTCCTGTTTGAAATGAACCAATCAGTGCATGAGAACAACACTCTCCTTCCATTGAAACCTGGCAGTGTAAAGTAAACACGGGGAATGCAATCTGCAAACCGAAGTGTTTCCACAGGGGCGGAAAACGTGATCAGGTGTGTGTCATGCATTTGGCGTGAACATAGGTGAACACACACACACACACACACAGTTGCCTGGCAGCCTCATGATAAGGTTTCTGTGTGTGTGTGTGTGTTTGTGAGAGTTAAAGTTCTTATCTTTCCACATTTCCATTACATACAGGTGTGTATATATAATCACCTTCATGATTATTTGTGGAGAAAGTCCACATTCAAACAATGACGTGATATGTGTTGATTATTGAAGTCGGACAAACTAACACAGTCAGTGCGGTAGTCCACACTTTGGACGGACACTTCACACACACACACACACACACACACACACACACACACACACACACACACACACACACACACACACACACACATACACACACAAAGAGCAATGTCTATTATCTCCTGCATCCATTAAGTGGTTTTAAGCTCTGCACACTTGTCACACAGTCAATTTCTAATGAATTCTCTGTGTGAGAAATGGAGGCAATAAAAGGGAAGTAGATGAGAAAGGTGGTCTGTGTGTGTGTGTGTGTGTGTGTGTGTGTGTCTGTGTGTGTGTGTGTGTGTGTGTGTGTGTGTGTGTGTGTGTGTGTGTGTGTGTGTGTGTGCAGTCTAAGGTGTAGTAGTAATGAAAGCAGAGGATATATGTATAATGTATATTCCCCTGGCCGTGGCCAAAGTGTCCCGTCTCTATCATTTTTATGACATGATCCTTCTCGGATGCCAAAGCTCGGCCAGCGGAGAATTCAACTTAAGCGACGCTCCGAGATGAGGGATGACATGTGTTTCGCTTTCTCTCTCTCTCTCTCACACACTATTTCTCTCTCTCCGTCTCTCTCTCTCTATCTCTCTCTCTTTCTCTCTCTGTCTCTTTCTCTCTCTCTCTCTATCTCTATCCCTATCCCTCTCTTTCTCTCTCTCTCTCTCTCTCTCTATGTATCTCACTCACTCACTCACTCACTCACTCACTCACTCACACACACACACACACACACACTCACACACATACACAAGTACTCCTGTTCTCACACCACAACTCTCACCGTGTCATCTCTTGCTTTCTCTCACCTTTTCTTCTTCTTTGATTCAGATGGTGTAATTCATTCATGTATATTTTTTCCATTCATGCGTGAAACTCTCAGAGGGGGTTTCATCAGAGAGGGAAAGAGTATAGACAGTGTGGTAGGAATACACAAATATGGGGCGCTCCAGTGGCGTATTGGATAGAGTGCGTACCTTATCGGCTCCGGCCTTCGTTGTAGTGGTCGCGAGTTCAAGTCCGACCCGTGGACCTTTACTGCATGTCATCCCCCCTCTCTCTCTGTCTCCCCATTTCAACTCTGTACGATCACAATTGAAAATCCCATACACAAATATGTGGTCTTTAAAGGTGCAGTGTGTAGAATGTCAATAGGTGCCAATGTCATTTTTCAGAACAGACTTGGTAGAAATGTAATATAATATTCACAAGTGTGTTTTAATTACTGTATAACCGCTTTCCTTAGAATGAGCCTTTTATATCTACATAAGAGCGGGGCTTGCCACCATGGAGGCACTGCCATGATTCTACAGTAGCACAGAATGGACAAACTTAACGGCCATACACATGTTATAAAGTGGGCGTCCTGGGGAAATGCACCTGTTTGAAGATGATAAAGAAGTACTATAGAATAAATAACTAAATACATCTTCACCTCATCACTTGATATTGTGGAAAGACTTGAGGCAGTGATAGATGATGCCATCTTTAGTAACTATAGCTTCTTGTCCTTGAAGGCCACCGTAGCTTCTGTTATCATTCGAAAGGATGGGGTTACCTTCGTTCCATACTAGAACTTTCACCTCTCGATGCCACTAAATATACAGATACTACACACTGCACCTTTTAAAGTGAATTTAAAAGATAACACTATTATCCTGATTGGATGCTTCACTACCATACTTAGGGAAACAAGGGATACTTAAGCTTTTTTATTTCTAAACGGTAAGTTTCACTTTAACGTTACAGAGAGAGATAAGGATTTGATAAGATAAGAAACCAACCGATGTGTTTGGCTCAGGTAATGTCTGGAGGTAATGAGTTTGGCTGAGGTTGCCAGAGTTTTAACTTCCCTCTTAAATCCAATAAAAGGCCTTAAACTATCTCTATTGGCTTAGAGATAGGAAGCATAAATCTCTATTTATTGGATTAATGAGAAAGCGCCTCCGGGACCAGCTCACACACTGTGGAACTGTTCTATAGTCATGAATGGGATTTTTATTTTTTTTTAAACCACACAAGCAAATTAATAGCTGGTAAATGGTATGCTAAGTGTTAGCCTTGGATTTAAAGGTGCTGCGAGGAACTTTAAAATTTTTCTGAAACAGTCTAATTTTTCTTCTGATGTAACAGCAAACGAGAACATCAGTGCCATTTTATGCTTTATTAGATAGTTCGGAGAGACAGAGGTGAAATGGGGCAGAGAGGGGAGTGACATGCAGAGAACGACCACGGGCTGGATTCGAACCTGTAGTCTGCTGTGAAGAGGACTGAGCCTCTATTGGGGGGAGGGAGGGGGTCTAACCACTACATCACGAGCGGCCCCATATTTGAGTCCTCTTCTTGGTGGAATTTCATTTTACTCCATTTAATTTAAAAACATCATTCTGAATTATACCATCACTTCAAACTTTTAAATGAATGCAACTCATTTCCTTAAGGGATTTTCATTTACATTTTTTGTTTGAGGATATAAAAAAATTAACATTTCTTCCCCTACTCATTTATTATCTTTCCTTTGTCACTTTCCCTCCTCTGTGTATTTTTACATATTTCTCCAGGTAGATTTCTTTTATATTAGCATTACATTCGGTGCAGTGAATGTGTTTTTATCAATGTGCATATATAGTGACAGAAGCGCTATAATGTATTCCTGTGTGGTTTGAAATAATCACATTCTTAACTCCGTTCTCAATCTGGGGATGTGTGAATGCTTTACACACACAACACCTCCGCTATGAGATAATGAGTAAACAGGACCTGACTGGCAATGCCTTTGTGAAACCTGTAGAGACTAACAGTGGTTTATTTTTAAAGGGAGGGGGAAGGGTGGGCTCAGACGTCATATTGGTATCTAGTAATCAATGTTACATGTGCACTGTATGAATGTCTCATTTAAAGGTGGAGTCAGTGATTTAATGCTTGTTGTGAAAATCCCCTTGGGTCAGTGAATATCTCCTCACATTCCGCCAACTGTCCGTACTGTGTATGGGCTCAAAAGAAAATCCAGTGCTATTAACACACACTCTGTAAACAGGCATGTTGCTAGCTACGGTAGGCCCCCCTTTGTTTACATACCATATATTTACATACCAGTTTACAGAGGCTATGATGTGTATTAACACATTTTTTTTTCTACAGCACACACACAGTACGGACAGGTAGCAGATCGTGAGGAGATATTCACTGATTTTGACAAACAGTGTTACAACAAGCGTTCTCCAGAACCGCTGACTCCACCTTTACAATGTTTGAAGTACTATGTTGCTTGGACAACGATATAACACAGCATTATCTGAATGTGATTTCAACTGATAATATAAAGGTACACACCTTGAGTTACCCTTTCTTCAGCGGTGGTCCATTCTCTCGAGGGCATCATTGGGATAGTGTTATAAAATGTTGATCAGCCTTTATAAGTCTTGTCCAGGGTGCGAGTGTAAGCCTAAATCTGGGTGATTTTCTGTCAGTGGGATGTGGTTGATATATGAAGTGTCACCAGTAGCACACAAACACACACACACACACACACACACACACACACACACACACACACACACACACACGTACACACACACACAGCTCTGCAAAGGGGCCACTAAATCACAAGGTCTCCCTGTCCTCCAACAAAGGAGAGGAGACGGGAGAACACTCAGAATCGCTGTGTCCTGCCTCCTGTATACTTGCGATGAAATATTACGGCCCTAATACAAGGACAAAACAAATACAGGCGGACATCGAACACGTGGTTAGTGAGATGAGCTTTTTCGCTACAGTGGAAACCTAATGGTGGGAGGAGAACTACTGGTTTCACTTTAGGGGGTAGAGAGACTGACTCTGGTTATGTCCAGCTACACAGCTGCAGAGCTGCTGTTACAGACGCTCTTGAACCAATGGCAGCAAATGGCTGATTCACAAAGTCTTGGAAAGATACAGTAGATGAGTTGCAAGTTGATCGGACAGACATCTTGATTCCTTGTCCCCCAGACTAGCTTCACTTGAGGTTATACAAAATGTAGTCTCGCACAGCCAGACCAAACTACAGCTAGTAATAGTATGTAGACACATGCTATTTTGTTTTGAGTATTGGGTGGAATCACAATCGATTTGGGCGGCGCTAATCCCAGGAAGCCGCAACGTCTCCCTTCAAAATAGTCTTATTTGAGTCAGGGATTTCAGACAGATTTGCATCCTGAATCCTGTGTGTGTTTGTTTTAAGGAAACAAAGCTTAATCTGTGTTGTGAGAACCTAAACAAAGCCTTAAGGACGTTATATCATTCTTCAATGGCTCAGATGAATATGGATTTTAGGTATGATCATTTTGCAACTTGACAGATACATTAATTTAAAGCTCTAAAAATGTTGCTGTTGCAAAGTAGTGTAGAACTGTAAGATTGATTTCTTTCAAACAAGGTTGCTCATTTTATTTTTTTACATTTTCATGTATCTACAGACGTGGAATGTTTCCGTTGGACGTGTGAAAGTGAACAATAAACACTTTTATTTTTTCCAATTTCTGTTTCCAACTCCCCTATCAGGGCCAAACGCCAGGCAGGGCACATCAACTTCTGACAACAACTTGGAAACAAAAGCTTTTCCACTGTTCCAGCAGCAGCAGCAGTGTGTTACTTTCCAAGCAGAGAGACTGAATCCTCTCCTGTGTCTTTGGGCTGCTGGAGTCTTTGGCCCGAGTGATGAATTATCGATGCTTAATTACACTGTTTTATCTCGGATGGGCTTCCCGGGATGAGAATGAACACAGTGTTAAAACTTAATGGAGTGCAAAGCGCTCTCTCCGTCTTTCGCTCGTAAACAACAGACACACACACACACACACACACACAAAACGCACACACACACACACACACACACTTAAAAAGTTCCTTTAATGAAAGGCTTACTCTGTTTTTTTCCCTCCCGCTTAACTCATCTTGGCATGTTCTGATTTCGCCTGTTGGGTGGTTGTCAGGAACACAAAAAAAGATTAAACTTTTTTACATTTTATAAGCACTGCTTTGTTTCCCCCTAACCATAAAATGCTTTTACTTAAAGTCCCTACGCAAAGCCCCTCTTGTTTAGTGTAATAGGCGTAACGAAAAAAAAGTTGTTCCTCCTCCCCGAGTTTTCTCCTTTAATTCTACAGGTGCAAATAATAATGCACACTGGCACGAACACATAACACACACATAGAGAACAATGTGTATAAGCTTGCATACACACACACACACACACACACACACACACACACACACACACACACACACACACCTCAACTTCTAATCTAGGAGGAAATCCACAACAACACAAAGTAAACACAAGTGGAGGAAGCTCAAAGTTTCCTGCTTGGTAAAAAGAATCGTAAAGCTGTCATTTAACTCTCCAACATAAAGTCTACTGCACCGTCTGATGTGTTCGCCGCAGTGGCACCTATTGTCTGATGTACTGCAAATTCACCTCACCTCACCTCACCTCACCTCACCTCACCTCACCTCACCTCACACTGATAGAAAGAAATCCATAAATTACAGTGTGATGGTAGTACTCCCTTCTCCTGAATATGTATCTCCATTATCATGTATTATTTATTGTAGTGGTGGTGAGGAGGCTAAAACTGAAATCAACCCTGCATTCCAAATCGCATACTTTATTCTATGCTGCATAAATCTGACCATAAAAATAATCTAGTTAACATGCAGTAGGCAAACAATCGGGACCTACTTTTATTTCATCATAATATTATGCCTTGATCTTGCCCCTTGCTTTTATATCTGTCGCATCCCCTGTTATGTTCATACGCAGGCTTTGTCGATGTGACGTCACTTCTGGTGTGCACTGGATTGTGGGTCAGAATCTCCCAAATTGCATGCTGATTTCAACTCTAAAAATCTTGGCCAGGTGTAGTAGACACCCCGGTATTTTTAAGCATACTAAATCTGACTACAAAAATGTGGACATCCTAAATCTTTTTTTTTCTACCATACTAAATAGCAGAAAGTATGGGGATTGGATCGCAGCCCAAGTCCCAGATAGAAGGTATATAACGTATGACTGGAGAAGCCTAAATTGTCTCTTTACCTCCTGCAGTTCTTGGAGAGCTGGTGTGGATGGCATTGCAGTGCTGCAGTGATTGTGGCGTTCTAATGTTGTGTTTGGAAACAATTACCATAATGGGCTCATTTGCAGTGATGGATGGATTGCGTTTGCCAAAGGCGGCAGTAAGTCTTGACTTTCAGTAGGTGTATATTCAGTAAATCTGACAGAAGGGCTTTAGTATTTTTTAATGAGCTTTTAATGTCTTGTTTGGGATGTTTTTATTCAAAGTTATGTTTTATTTTGAAGGGTTTAGGCCACAGTCTTTATGATAATTATGTTGGCATGATACGAGCCACATTGCTCTATGGAAGGCAATGTCAATCATTTGTATTGGTCTATTTCGTTGTTCCAGACCCAAATATCTAAACAACTAGAGGGTGGAGCGCCAAGGAATTTAGTACGAAGGAGAAGATTGCCTCGAAATACATTCTATTTGGTTTTGTGAATACAGATTCCCCAATATTTTTAAATGAGAAACTATGAAAGAGTAATTAAGTTAAATAGGCTGTATAGAAAATAACTATATTGTCAGTCACGTCATTTTCATTGCAGCCATTCTACATCATTGTCTACTCCTGAATCTTGATGTATTTTCTTTGTTTTAACCATCTCTTAAATGAAATTTCTAGTGTCTAATCTTGATGTATGTTACGCCTCTGTAAAGCACTTTGAATGGCCTTGTGTCTAAATTGTGCAATATAAATAAACTTGCCTTGCCTATGGACACTCATGGTCCCTTACAGACAAACTTTTGGGGATCCCCTAGACTTTTCCCTCCAGCATGAGGTTTATATTAGTGGTTTTGACTATAACTCAAACATATTGAAAGGATTGCCATGATATGTGGTGCATACATCCGCTCCCTTTCCCCCGGGATGAATTGCATTCACTTGTGGTGATTCCTAAACCATCCTTTATTATAAGATGAATCACAAACATATAACTCTCTGTCTGTCTGTCTGTCTGTCTGTCTGTCTGTCTGTTATTATTCCTGGTCCCTGAATGCACCTGTTGTTTTAGCTGGTGAAGCTCACACACTCACTCACACACTCACGCACTCACGCACTCACGCACTCACGCACTCACGCACACACACACACACACACACACACACACACACACACACACACACTCTCACTCACTCATACACACACACTCACACACTCACTCACTCACTCACTCACTCACTCACTCACTCACTCACTCACTCACACACTCACACACACACACACACACACACACACACACACACACACACACACACTCACACATACACACACACAAGCACACAAGCTCTACAGTATATTGCGGAAAAACACAGGGTTCTGCCTGATAAGGTTTTTCCAGTCACATGTGTGTTGGGCAGGCTACGTTTGGGGAGAGTGTTTGAGTGTGTGTGTGTGTGTGTGTGTGTGTGTGTGTGTGTGTGTGTGTGTGTGTGTGTGTGTGTGTGTGTGTGTGTGTGTATGTGTGTGTGTGTGTGTCTGTGTGTGTCTGTGTGTGTGTGTGTGTGTGTGTTGGGCTCCAGCTGGGAAGATTTTCTCCCCTCCATGAAACATGACAGCCGAGCTCAGAGCAGAGAGAAACCAGCAGACTTTAGCTAATGCCTCACATTATTACTGGGCCACGGCTTCAACCTACTTTAACGTCTTTCAGAACTGTTTATCTTTCTCTGTGTCCTTGTCAAAATGTTGAGGTCCTCTCCCTCATAACTTTGGCTTGTTGTGAGACAAGTTCGTTTGGGAGAAGTGTGTGTGTGTGTGTGTGTGTGTGTGTGTGTGTGTGTGTGTGTGTGTGTGTGTGTGTGTGTGTGTGTGTGTGTGTGTGTGTGTCACCTCATTTCTGAGCTGTCCTGATTAGTCTGATGCAGCCTCACTTCACCTGCTGTCAAGCTTTCAGTTATTTTTATTTTTAATTTTTTTTCAGCTCTTTGGAAAACATACACAGCATGCTCCCTTTAATACATTCTGGCATGCAAACAAATGGTATGTAAACAAAGGAGCCAACCGTAGCAAGCAGCATGCCAGTTTACAGAGCCTAGGCTGTGTATTTACACTGATTTGTTTATCAGCGTGCACACACACACACACACACACACACACACACACACACACACACACACACACACACACACACACAGTACATACAGGCAGAGGATCTTGAGGAGATATTAACTGATTTTAACAACAAGCATTCTTCAGAATCTCTGACTCCACCTTTAAATCGGGCCCAGAAACGGTTTTAATAATAATAATAATAATAATACATTATATTTATATAGCGCTCTTCTCTCACTCAGAGCACTTAAGAGTTTTCTGGCTACGTCGCTACCGCATTAAAAAGGATCTACTGTTGGTCTAAAGCATTAGGATCGGAGGGGGGAACAAGTCCACTGCACCGGGAGTATGTTCCTCGTGAGCTCCGTGTAATGTGTTTAGTCTGTGTGATCCAGAAGCACAGGCCTGTAAAGCCGGAGCTATCAGATGATATGGGGCTCAGGTTTCTCCCTGTGACGGGCATGAACTGCTGATAGACTCTGGCGTGACCCGGGGCAGCTGTCTGCTAACCCAGTCTGAAGTCCCCCCCCCCCCCCATCTAACCCAGTCTTAAGTCCCCCCCCTACCCCCCCTCCCTCGCATGATTAAAGAAACAATGAGGGAAATCATTTCTGGATACTGATAGTAACAGGGCTACAGGGAGAAAAACAAACATATTTTGTTTTTCTTGAAAAGATCATGAAATTTGTCTCGCACAAATACATTTGCTCTGAGCATTGTTGTTATGTGCTCTATATTTTATATTTCCAAGTTGTTTTTAGTTTATCTATACCATTTTGCCCTATTTAGAATGAATGTATTGTTTATATGGCTTATCTTTATTTATTTTAAATCTTTGTTCTCTATCGGACAGTGGGTGTTGGAGAGAAATATATTATAGATTCCTGGTATGTCTGTCTGGCACATATTGCAGAAATTGACAATAAAATTGACAATAAAGCTGTCTTTGAACATTTCATGACAACATTTCAGTTTCCAGAAAGAAAACTCTTTAAAAAACACAGTATTTCTTCCCATCACCTAGATGAGACATATTCACACATTAGCTCCGGGATCCAGCTGGTGTTGTGACATTATCGAGTGCCAAAACATTCCAGATCTGAGGCTTCTCATTAGAAAATACAAGGAAGTAGCAGCAGCTAACAACTCACATAGTTAAAGCACACACCTTTTGGGCCTGAGGCTGAGAAGTACATGTGACTTTCGAAAATTGTTTATTTAAAGATTTTTTTTCCCGTTTATATTTCTCACTGTAGACCCTTACACTGGATTTGTTTTCAGTGCGCACACACACACACACACACACACACACACACACACACACACACACACACACACACACACACACACACACACACACACACACAATTCAGACAGCTGGCAGATCCTGAGGAGATATTCACTGACATTTAGAAGAAAAAAAGATTTCAACAACAAGAATTCTCCAGAATCACTGACTGCACCTTTAATCCCTGAACCTGAACTTTAAGGTTCTGTTAAAGGATTTGCTTCTCAATGTGTCTGTGTTCGTGCTCAGTTTCACCACGGAACACATTAAAGTTTAATCTTATGTATTATTCGTTGTTGTTTTTGTGTTCTCATTGTTTCCCCGTACAAGCTGGTATAACTCGGGCCTTGTTGAGTGACAGGTAAGACCTTCAGGTGAAAGGCAATGCTGACAATAACTTATTCATGATGTATCTGTAGAACAGTGCCCCGCCCCCCCCCCCCCCCCCCCCGTCACCAATTGATTAGTTTGGCAGGCTTCTAAAAGTAAAAGAGAATGCAAGCCGGAAAACTTGTCTGTCTGACCCTAGAACCGGGCTTTATGAATGTGTCCATGTCTATCCGTTCTATGCGCCCAACAGTAGTTTGATCAATAACACACACACACACACACACACACACACACACACACACACACACACACACACACACACACACACACACACACACACACACACACACACACACATCAGCGGTTCATCCATCAGCTCCGTTCCAGCTCACAGATAGAAAGGAGGACATCAAATATTAACACCCACAACTCCCTCCCTGCACACACACACACACACACACACACACACACACACACACACACACACACACACACGCACACACACACACACACACACACACACAAACTGTACTCTGACACATATCGGGCAGTGAATTATTGAAACTCTTCAGGCCAGTGTACATTTGGTACATCTGCCCACACTGGTGCACTGGCAGCAGGTCAAATAATCAGAGCTGTAGTCTCTCTCTCTCTCTCTCTCTCTCTCTCTCTGTCTCTCTCTCTCTCTCTCTCTCTCTCTCTCGGTCTCTCTCTCTCTCTGTGCTAGCATCCACTTTAGATGCAGTGTATCTAAAGTGTGTATTTACAACCCCAATGCCGAAAAAGTAGGGACGTTAAAACTTATATAAAACAGAATGTGATCATTTGTTGAACCTTTTTCACATACAATAAAGTTAAGAGCAATACAAAGGCAATATAATTTTTATATAGTTTTAACTTACCTTGTTTTTCGTCAATATATATGCTTATTCTGAATTGGATATCGGCAACACATTTCAAAAAAGTTGGGACAGGTGCTTTAAAATATTGGGAAAGCTGTAGAATGTTTTAAAAAAATACCAGTTTGGAACATTACTCACATAAACAGGTTAACTGGTAACAGGTGATGTTATCATGAATGGATATAAAGGGGCATCCCGTAAAGGTTCAGTTTTCACAAGCAATAATGGGGTTAGGCTCACCACTTTGGGAAGAACTGCAGAGGAAAATGACTGCAAAGAATTTCCCCATCTACAATCCAACTTCCCAACTTTTTCAGAATTGGGGTTGTAAAATTGTTTAAAAATATGAAATACAATTTGTGTTAATGGATTTTCTTGGTTAATTAAAATGTTCTCTTACTTCAGTAGTTGTGTTAATCATTTCTCTAAGTAATGATAACGTTGTACTCATGCGGTTAATTGCTGAAGATTTTGAGAACGATAGCAACATTGTTTAAAAGAAAATGAGATTGTTCAAGAAACCGAAGCAGTCAGATAATTAAATAGATTGTAATTAAGAAAAAAGTTTCAGCCGTTTTATGTAAAGCACTTTATGTGGAGTTATACACCAAAATGAACACATTGTAAATGTTGGTAATGAATTCTAATTGCAAAGGGAAAACGGTTAGCAACTGGGAAAGATTCATGATGATATCTATAGGTTAAAAATGTCTACCTTATTCACCTGCAGTATCTTGCATTAAATTACACTCATCTAAGTTTATTATTAGTCAATTTACACAAGGCACATTAACATTTGTCTTTTCTCATATCCCCTCTCAAGTTACCACACTTCGGAGGGGGTCAGAGCGCAGGGTCAGCCATAGTACAGCATCCCTGGAGCACTTTTGGGGTTAAGTGCCTTGCTCAAGGACACAATGGGAGAGATGGTGGGCACCGTAGATGTTATACCAGCCACCACTAGTATTACTACTAACACCCTCTTGTCCGGTGCCGGGGAACCAACCAGTGACCTCATGGTTACTGGGAGGAGGAACCAGAGACCTCATGGTTACTGGGAGGAACCAGAGACCTCATGGTTACTGGGAGGAGGAACCAGAGACCTCATGGTTACTGGGAGGAGGAACCAGAGACCTCATGGTTACTGGGAGGAGGAACCAGAGACCTCATGGTTACTGGGAGGAGGAACCAGAGACCACATGGTGAGTGGGAGGAGGAACCAGTGACCTCATGGTTACTGGGAGGAGGAACCAGAGACCTCATGGTTACTGGGAGGAGGAACCAGAGACCTCATGGTTACTGGGAGGAGGAACCAGAGACCACATGGTGAGTGGGAGGAGGAACCAGTGACCTCATGGTTACTGGGAGGAGGAACCAGAGACCTCATGGTTACTGGTCGGCCCCTCTTTCCTCTAGGCCATCTACCTCCTTCCAGGCTTTTTTTTTCTCAATTGCTAAAGCTACTCCTCCAGTGTGAACCATCCTACTGTGCTGTTCCCAGCAGGTAGCACCAACACAATGGGGTGTAGAGGTGAGAGGGGGGGTGGGAGAGAATGCTGCTGTGTGTGTGTGTGTGTGTGTGTGTGTGTGTGTGTGTGTGTGTGTGTGTGTGTGTGTGTGTGTGTGTGTGTGTGTGTGTGTGTGTGTGTGTGTGTGTGTGTGTGTGTGTGAGAAAAAGGTGAGAGAACACATGGCAAAAAAAGAAGCTTTCCACCTCTTCCAATTAAAGAGGCTGCAGGTGGCAGAGGGCTCTCATTCAGTGCGTTTCCATGGCACAACTAGATTGGATTATCACATATATCGAACAAGACACTCGAACGGACCGTGTCACTTGTCTGAGTATACATGGCCTTTCAGAAATCGGATAAATATCCGATGCATGGCTGTCTCCACTATGCTAGGTGGCGCTGTAGCCCTTTCAACCATGCTTTCAACAAGTGGTTTTAGAGCCACGTCCGGTTCCCTTCCGTCAATAACCCATGGTGTAGCCTATCACGCGCAGGCACACAAGCACAGAAGGAGAAGTCCGATATGCGATATCCGATCCCTGTATACATGCAGAGAGAAAGCCGACAATGAACGAATTATCTAGGTGTTCTTATCCGACTTCTCTTGTCCGTTATTGTGCCGATTTGTGTCCGAAGTAGATCGGATAAAGGTGTTTACATGCAGTTTAAAAGTCCTGTTGAGGTCTTATTCGTTTAGTTACCCGATTATGAGTCTGCATGTAAACACACTGAGTGATAAAGTTGGTCTAATCATTGAGAATGTGAAGCTGAGAGGTGTTGAGAGTTCCCTCACCTTGAAGTGTGTCGAATAGAAGAAAGAAAACGCTTTAAAAGTGATATTCCATCATCCTGTGCAACAACTCTCAATCAACGCGTCAACGTGTCTGCTGCAGGTTTACACCATATTTTCTGTGGAGTTCTTTTTTATGAATGAGGCATATGTTGGCAGGGGTGTGAGTGTGTGTGTGTGTGTGTGTGTGTGTGTGTGTGTGTGTGTGTGTGTGTGTGTGTGTGTGTGTGTGTGTGCGTGTGCGTGTGTGTGGGTCTGTCTCTGACTCTTTCTCTGTCTCTGTCTCTGCATGTGTGTGCCTCTCTCTGCGTTTGCGTGTGTGTGTGTCTCTGTCTCTGTGTGTCTGTGTCTGTCTATGTCTCTGCGTGTTTGTTTCTCTGCTTGTGTGTATCTCAGCGTGTGTGTGTGAGGGGTGGGGGTCTGTTTGCTCTCGTCCTGGCCAATCAAAGTGTCATGGCAGGGTATAGTGTTTTCAGCGTCATACAGTGTGTGTGTTCAGAGGGGAGATTAATCAACGGGATAAGGTAATGTTTGGGTGCCTTCAGAGGATGGCCCCCGCGGGCTCTTTCCCCCCCGAAACACATGTGAGTGATTATGACATATGGGGCCCAGGACAGGGGGCAGGGGGCTGGGGAGTCGGGCCATGCATGATGTAGGGCTGTAATGTCATGCTTTTTAGGGAGGGGGCGGGGGCGGAGGGGGGGGGGGGGGTGGGTTTCTTCAAATGTTACTCAATGTTTTTGAGCGGATGTATTGTTAAGACTGATTCAGCTATGGGTGTGTGTGTGTGCGCGTCTGTGTGTGTGTCTGTCTGTTTGTCTGTGTGTGCGTGTGTGTCTGTATGTGTGTGTGTGTCTGTGTGTGTGTGTGCGCGCGTCTGTGTGTGTGTCTGTCTGTCTGTGTGTGTGCGTGTGTGTGTGTGTGTGTCTCTATTTCTCTCCCAGCCGCCCCCATGCGATCCTTCCTCTTTCTGGGCATTCATGCGAGAGACCTGGAACAATGTTTTCCTAATGATGTTACTGCGTGCAACTGCGACCCCTTAATCCCTCTTTAAATACAGAGGGTATTTTTTTTAACTATCAATCAAGCATCTGGTTGTTATCCGGCCATTATTCAATATCTATTTTAATTATATGGAGCAGATATCACAACAGAAAGCACCAAATGGCTTGTTGCTATGTGGCATGCGCACATTCTATTCTTCTGCGTACATAATATTCCACTTTCTGGTTTTAATATAGTCAGTATTGTCGGCTGAGTCTTTAAAGTAGTGTTTTCGTGATTACTTTCTTTGATGAATTAGCTCAAAATCCACATTTTCAAAAATTTTAGTTAATATGACGGGTGATGTTAATCTGACAGCATGGTTATTACTGAACCTGTGTGTGTGTGTGTGTGTGTGTGTGTGTGTGTGTGTGTGTGTGTGTGTGTGTGTGTGTGTGTGTGTGTGTGTGTGTGTGAATAGAGTTCCCTTTATAAAAGCCAATGTTAGTCCACCAATGTTGCTTTAATTCATTTTTAAAAAAGCATATTGAAGTCAGACTGAAGCAAGCTATACAAAGCGACTACCTCGGACAGTATGACATGGGGCATTTTTCATTATTTTCTGTTATTTTACTAGAACTATTAGTTTTTCAGTAGAATGTAT
>OX442365.1:25220747-25233247 GCA_949357725.1 Hyperoplus immaculatus
TTTCCCCAGCTTGTGGGTGCAGTGTGTGTGTGTGTGCATGCATGCGCGTGTGTGTGTGTGTGTGTGTGCGTGTGTGTATGTGAACACTGTAATGAGATTTCCACTGCATTTCCCCCGAGCTGCGAAACCATTCTCACCCCGCACATTTGAATAGAGAGAAAACTGCTGCGAATCCCCCCCACACCAGAAATAAAACTTTATGGTGAATAACAATAAGTACTGTTTGGTTTTTGCATAGCTCTGCTGTGTGCCTGCCTGGGTCTCAAGTAGAAAGGAAAACCCCCTCTCAGTAACATAATTTCTTTGTTTACTCATTATGTGTTGTCTTATGCCGAGGAGAAATAATGGGAGAGAATGACTCACACTCACACTCTGCAGCACTGCGGGAGAAAGGGCAGCTCATCGTCATCTGTTGTTTATTGGCCTTGTTTGGTCTAGAAAACTGTTACTAATGGCAGCTGTTAAAAAAAGGCAATGTAAAATAAATGGAACGGATCAATCATAATGTTGTGAAAGGCCGGGGAGGAGCCGCACAAAAAAAAAATGTTTAATGGGATTATTGTGAGAAATTTGCAAATGAATGTAAAGATAAGAGGTTGGTGCAGCAGCTATCCATTCATCAAGCTAATGGGGAGAAGGGAAAGATGCTGCTAGTGGGTGAATTAAAAAAAGTATCCATCTTGACTGTGACAGTGTAGGGATAAATCTATAGTTATACTCGTTATAGAAAATGTGATCCCTGGAACACTGTTTGAAGTTAGAAATCCACCTGGATGGGGGCGCCTTTAGCTCAGTTGGTAAGGCGTCCCCCAGCAGCAGACCCGGGTTCGATTCCCACCCGCGGTCGTTTTCTGCGTGTCACTCCCCTCTCTGCCCCATTTCACCTCTGTCTCTCTGCACTATCAAATAAAGCATAAAAATGCCCAAAAAATATCTAAAAAAAAAAATAAATAAATCCACCTGGAAAAGTTACTGTTTCATTGTCGTTGTTTACAGCAGCAGGGCCCACAGTTTGGTTTACAAGCATATTATAGTCTCACGTTTTGTTCCAGGTTCCACAAATTAATTTAATTTTGATTTATGATGATATAATTATTTGATACTAAGAAATGTCATGTAGAGAAACTGCATAGTGCACCTTTAAAGAACATAACATATGGTCGCTGCAATATGAGAACAATTAGAGAACTTTCTTAAACGCACCTCCAAATGTCATCTATTTAACTTGTTTATTTAAAAAAATTCAAACAAGGGGGTCCTACTCGACTGCATAGCACTTCATTGGTAGGATGCTGGCTCTGCTGTAACACTTAACAGTTCACTCTAGTTGATGCAGTTGTGAAATTTTGTTTAATTGTGCTACGACATTTTTTGGTCAGTTCCAGATGGCGGGCATATTGTGAAAAGTCAAGAGTTCGCCGTCTGTGGGAGAGAGACAGGGAGGTGGTGTGCAATGTTTTAGGAAGAAAAACTGTTCCAGCTGATTAGTCATGGGGGCGGAAGGGTGTGTGTGTGTGTGTGTGTGTGTGTGTGTGCTCCCCTGCATTGGATCTGATAGATGGAGAATTTGTAGCCCTGCTTTAGATGCTCTCACACAAAAAAAGTCAAGGAGAGTTGAAAGTTGAAAAGTGGGTCAGCGGCTCTTTGGATGTAAATGTAGACAAGGCAAGTTTATTTATGTAGCACCATTCAGACACAAGGCCATTCAAAGTGCTTTACAGAGGCATAACATACATCAAGATTAGACATTAGAAATTGCATTTAAGAGATGGTAAAAACAAAGAAAATACATCAAGATTCAAGATTAGACATGAAACATTTATTTGTAGAATGGCTGCAATGAAAATGACGTGACTGACAATATAGTTATTTTCTATACAGCCTATTTAACTTAATTACTCTTTCATAGTTCCAAACTCATTTAAAATTGTAGAAACACAGAAAGACTGAAAGACCACGTCAGAGTTGGAGATGGATAGAGCAGAGATGGACAGTGAAAGAAAGATAAGAGATAACTCATTTGGTCAAATCTAGAACGGAATTGCTGAGTCGAAGTGTGCAGTGCAGTGAAAATAAAATGTTAAACACACCACAAACTGTCGGTGAGATTATTTTGCAAAATGGGCTAACGACGTGTTTGGTAACTGCTAAGGAGATTAGCTGTAAAAAATTTAAATAAATAAAAAAAAAAATCTGCCTGCCTCCCAGCCCTTCTACATTTTTAAATATAAAATGCTCTAATTTGTAACTGCCGAGGATTAGTGTGTGTGTGTGTGTGTGTGTGTGTGTGTGCGTGTGTGCGTGTGTGTGGAGCTTTTCGCGGGTAGGATGAGAGCAACCAGTGAAAGGTGTTATGCAGGGATTTCTTCATTCTTCTGCCACTTCTATAACTTCTATAACAAAAATAGAACAACTAAAATGACTAACATTCCCCTGATTCCTCACTGCTACAGCACACAACACACACCAGGCTGTCAAGAGAATGTCCTTTTTCTTACCGGAGGGAATTCGTGACACCTCAAGCTTTGTCATTTAAAGAACGTCATAGGAGTATTTAATGCAATGATTTGACATTTTTGGAAGAATATGCTTTTTTTAACTTTCTTGCCTAGAGGTGCTTTAGAATATAAATACTACTCTCAACATCTGTAGTTCACATCCAAGTATGAAGATACAGACACACAGCTGTTTAGTTTAGCTGAGTTTAAAGGTGCACTATGTAACTTTGGGTTTGTCAGAGGTTAGAAAGCTTCCTGAAAAGTTACTGTTTCACTGTTGTTATTTTTTCTCAAAACAATTTGGTTTTGATTTATGATGATAGAATTATTCAAGACTAAGAATTACTTGTAGAGTATGTATAGGTAAACGAACTGCAAGCTCTGCAAATGTCAACAAACCCCCATCCGCATGAACTGCATAGTGCACCTTTATCATTGGAAAGCTGGTCAGGGCTTAAAACCACAACCATTTTGCACTTTTTTTGTGCAGTTAAAGTTAAACATGTTAATTAGTGAATTCATAGGTTTATTGGTGCCATATTGGCTTTCTCTGAAACAAAGCCACATGATTTGCACGTCAAAATGCATTAAAAATACTTAGGACAAAAAAAAACTCCATGCAGTGTGTGTATTTTTCGGCATAAAGGACTGTCTGACTATAGAGCTGTCATAATAACGGGCTGTCCTGAATTATGAGCAGCAGTCCCCCCAAGGTCTGTCTGACTAGCTACAGTACATATGTCCCATATTATCCTTAAACTGGTGCCAATCTTCTCATCTAACCTTTGCAAAAAATCCAATGTTAGAGCAGTGTGTTTACAACAGTTGCCTGGTGAACAGAAGAATGGGTTAGCTCTTTCCATGACCTTCGTACAGTGTTTCTTCCAACAGGCTTAAACTTATCAAACGACACACACACACACACACACACACACACACACACACACACACACACACACACACAAACAGGCTTAAAGTTATCAAACGACAGAGATGAGAAGCAGAGAGCGCTGGGGAGGACAGTGAGAAATGACACACCCGGGGAGGTGGAAGGAACTCTGGAACCCAGACGAGGCTGTTCAATGTGTAGGAAAGAAAATAGCGAAATAAGCTAAGATAAAGAGACATTCTTTCAGGCACATTAACCATGTTAGGCTAACAGTATATCACATTAAATCCCCCCCTCAGCTCCCCCTAACCTATTAGCCATTAGCACTGAGGTCCACACTCCCACCGTTATCACACTGCAACACACACACACACACACACACTTTGGCCAAGGTTATATCCCTGCTGCATGTTTATGGCGGGGGAACTTCCCAGCAATTTAAACAACGGAAGATTAAACTGAGTCCACTCTTCACCTTGGAGCCATATGACAGTAGTCACGAGGTATAACACCCCAAGGTGCTGTGCCTTAGGAGATAAGGAAACAGTCTTATCAATTAGCACCTGCTGCACTATGGCTGCTGAATCGTGTGTGTGTGTGCGTGTGTGTGTGTGTGCGCGGGTGTGTGTGTGTGTGTGTGTGTGTTGGGGCGTGTGCGCGTGCATGGGTGTGTGGCTGTGCGTGTGTGTAGGTGTGTGTGTATATTTGTATGATTGTGGGTGTAAGTGTGTGTGTGTGTGTGTGTGTGTGCTCAGTTTACAGGCTCCATGATAGGCAGGTTTATCGACTTGTTTTAGTGTCACTTTAATCTTAATCTTTTAGTTGGCTGGCCCTGGAATATAAACGCAGGTGCAGTTTTATAATTTACAAACCCGTCTTGGACTTTTTACATGCAGAATTCACGAGGTAGCTTGAGCTTCCCTTCCAAGGGGGTAAAGACTCATTAATATGCAAAGTGTCGGATGAATTAGTCGATAGCACTCTCTCATGCCTGCTGCACTGTAAATTTGAACCTAGAGAGTCAGCAGTTGGTTAGCATAGCAGAATCAACTAGCTTGGCTCTGTCCTATCTATATATAAGAAACCTTAATATGTCTACCAACACAACTATGAAGCTCATACACTAACACCGCGTATCATTTTTTGTTAAAGGTGCTATGAGGAACTTTTAAAAATGTCTGAAAGGGTCTCATTTTTCCTCTGATGATCATAAATGACATGTAACAGCAAACAAGACCATCAGTGCAAATAATGCTTTTGTTATATAGTTTTTCTTAATGCCTTTGTCATGGGTACGCTCACCCAGGAACAACAGCTGGCGTTGTAAAAACACTACCGCTTATGTCCAAAGGGGGTGCAAGAATGAACACAAACTGAAAGCAACTTTGAATACTTACAAAACTTTCACCATAATCAAAATTGTCCTTTCTTTCCATATTGTCTGAATTTTGAGACGGAGAGAAAGAAGAAAGACAAAGTTGTCTCAGCATTTCCCCCCCTATATAAACTCTCTCCATTCCTTTTCTTTCCCTCCATATCGAGTATAAAAGGATTGACAGGCCTGTATAAGGTACACACAGTCAACCGCCCCACAATGCATTGCTTCCTTTCAAACGGCATGGAAGGTTTTTTAAATTCTTTATTGCTTCTGTATACTTCAGTGTAAACATTCCAAAGAACCTCGCATACACAATGGATGGTTATGTAGACAGTATGTAGTAAGTACATGTTTAGTATGTAGGAGGGAGGACGTTAGTAGGGCTTTTCCAACACAGCCACAGTCATGCCCACAGAGAGCTCTGCCTCCCTGCAGACTTCCCAAGTCTAAATCCTCCTCACTAATCTCCAATTAAAATGGTGATAATAGGTGTTTGCCCAACTCAGTGCCCACCACTGAAACCCCTGCTCCTTCATCCCCTCCAAACCCTCCATCAAAAGTGTCACGGGGGACTCAAACACACACACACACACACACACACACACACGCACACACACACACACAGACACACACACTCACACACATTTACACCCACAATCATACACGTATACACGCACATGCCCCGACACACACACACACACACACACACCCACTGAGACTCGTTTCCAAAGTGCCCGAAGGATTGACCTAGATTGAGCCCACTTCACAAACTAATTTCTGCCAACACAAAGGAGGATTAGCAGAGATTAAGATGACAAGGTCTGAGGATTGAGAAGTGGCTGGCAGAGGCCAATTATAATTATACTGCCCCAATAGAAAGAAAAAAATAAGAAGTGGCGTGTGTGTGTGTGTGTGTGTGTGTGTGTGTGTGTGTGTGTGTGTGTGTGTGTGTGTGTGTGTGTGTGTGTGTGTGTGTGTGTGTGTGTGAGAGAAGTGGACAGCATGTGGCTAAACCCCGACACTGTAGTGCTTGTGTTTGGATCTGCCCTGCATGCTCCCCAAAGTGTTATTCAGCTAATAGCTTTAGCGACTGTAGGCTTTACCTTTTAAAAAGTGTACACACATAATACAGTTATTATGCAGTTTGTTCTGTTAAGTTAGTTTAGTATATTTTTTATCTGTGCAGATAAACAAGATTAAAATGGCAAAAAGATGCACATAGACATAGCCTACATAAATGCACGGGTGGGACAAAAGAAACCCCCAAAGGGCTTTTAAAGGATGCCCACCTAACATTAAAATACAATAAGTTAAGGTTTCCAGTAGCTTGTATTCAAAGCAAAGGCCGCAAAAGGCACATGTAAACCGAATGGCATGCAATTAAAAATCTTTGTGCAAAATGAAGATATCCTGACTGGACTATAGTTCTACATGATGCAGCACATTTCAGTTTATTTGCCTTTTTGCGGTTGAGTTTTCTCTCTGTTCTTGCATTGCTGTGGTCGTTTTCTCAGGCTGTTAGCATTACGCAGGTTGCTTACAAAGAGTAGCTCATTTGTTTAACCCAGTAATGTATTCCATATGTGTGGATCTGTTGCTTTGTTGGAATACACATCTGCTCGTGAAAATAATTCATGAATGTTATTTTCTAGGATATTTTCTGGTATATTCGTGTTGAAAAGAGCGATTCTGAAAAATCTAATGAGTGTGGAAATACTCAATCCTCTCACGATCACTTAAATGGTTTTGAAATGCTACAGTGTGTGTGTGTGTGTGTAAACATCTAAGGGCCGCCGCTCCGCTCAGACTATTTCATCTAAATCCGTTTTGAGAGCACAAACACAAGCCCTCCGTCTCTGTCTCTTCTACTCTAGTCTGCATGAGGCAAACTACAGAGGAAAAACATCTGTAAGGGGAACCCCAGTTTGATGTGGTCACTGAAGCCATCAGCTAAACCCGCGCGATAAAGCATTCCCCCCCCCCCTCCCTCTCCCACCCCTGAAATATGTCAGACACTTTTTCATCGCTTCTGACGCATTGGCTTTTTTTCTTTTTCTTTTTTTTTTCAAAGTTTTCATAGCACATTGGGGGGAACTGGTGTCTGGGGGAACTGGTGTCTGAGCGACTGCGGTTAACTGAGTTTGTCTGTGGGTGTTTGTGGGAGTGTGTTCAAGCGCATGTGTGGTTTCGCTGTGTTTATGCGATGGGTGTGTGTGTGTGTGTGTGTGTGTGTGTGTGTGTGTGTGTGGTCCCCCCCCTCAACCTCTCCCTCATCCAGGACAAAAGCAGGACACTCATCAGCAGAGTTGGCGTGTGCACAACACATTTTGTCGGAGCAGGAAAGAGCAGGAGGGGAAGGCTTTCATCTTGCCTCACGCTTTGCAGAGAGAACCCCAATGAGGACCACATGCCTGAGTCGAGCAAGGAATCCTTTTGTGTGATTAATACTAAGAGTTTAGGGGTCCACGCCCCCCCACCCCCACCCCCTAGCACCCGCTGTCAAAACTAGCTCCAGATCCCCCAACAACAGGGGGTTTTGACAAGCCAATGAAATGTCTCTAAGGCACAGATAACAACCTGCCACGGGGGAAGGCAGGCGGGAGGATAAAACAGTCAAAAACCTGAGCAGCTGTCAAGCGTCCTATATTACTCTGCTAATTACAAACTCAGTGGGCCTCTCCTGACCCCCCCACTCCCCCCCCCCACACACACACACACTCGCCACCTACTGCTGTCCACTGTCTCACCTCTTGTGCCTCTCCTAAAGCCCTGCGTTTAGTGCTAAGGAGGCTCTCCTAATTGATGAAAGAGGGGCGAGAAATGCAACTTCAAAACCGCAACCGTTATACTTGAAGTGCCCGTAAAAATGCCTGAGAAAATGGGAGGTGTGTGTGTGTGTGTGTGTGTGTGTGTGTGTGTGTGTGTGTGTGTGTGTGTGTGTGTGTGTGTGTGTGTGTGTGCATTCACTGCGCTTATTCATTAGCTGCGGCTAGGCTATAAGCTATACCTCACACCAGTTCATTTATCAGCCTCTTTATTGCGCGCATCATGCCTCGGTAAACACAGATAGGCTTTTCCATGCCTTCAGCTAGCTAGCTTTTTATTTATTTTTTCTTCTCTTTTTCCTCAGTGCCTTTGTTTTGTCTGGGAGATTATAGTGTGAGCCGTGGAGTTGTTTGTGCCGACGTGCCTGTCCGACTGAGAAGCAGAGATGACCTACATCTGACAGGTAAAGTTTCAGTGGATCAGGGTCAGTCAGTCCACTTGAGCATGAAGGCTAATAAATAGTTTAGATCCTGTGTGTGTGTGTGTGTGTGTGTGCGCGTGTATGTGTGTGTGTGTGTGTGTGTGTGTATGTGTGTGTTTGTGTGTGTGTGTGTCTCCCTCTCTCCCTCCCTCTCTCTCTCTCTCTCTCTCTCTCAACAAGATGCTCATTATGTGTGGGGCCTCCCAAAGATGGAAGCATTCCAGTTTTTATGGCCATCAAGAGACTTTCATTCCAACATGTGTTTTTTAAGTGCTGGGAAGTGAATAATTACATGTTCAAGTATATCTGTATTCAAACCCTAATGTTGAAATATTTCACTTCACTTTCGTTCTGACAGTAAATAGTTAATACTTTTAGTTTAAAAGACACACAAACAAAATAAACAACATAATCTTAAAAAATGAAATACATTGTTTTCTCACCTAAAAGGACAGACTGTCTGAGGCTCTAGTATGTCAAAGTATCCAGTAAAAAAGTAAAAAATATAGATGACTTGAAGATGCGTTCCAATACCCATACTTCCATACTATTTAGTATGCCAGTAAACGATTTGGGTGTCCCAATACATGCATGTCAATTGCAGTTTGCCAAAAATACCTAGATGCCCCACTAACTCCAATTGCATTTTGAAGTGTTCGTCTTTATAATTGACATTTCTCGACATAATGAAAGAAAATCTTCCTTATCTGATTTTTTTTCCCTCTCCTGTGGCCCTATAACTCTTCTGTACTTTAGAATGTAGTGTAGTAAAAAGAAAAAGTATGGGATTTGGAACGCAGGCAGGGTTAGTTTTTTCTTACTTCCTGTTATGTTAATCATCTCAAGACCCCCAAACAGATATATCATGTGACCCTTAGATTGGGAAACACCAGAAACTACTAAACTCAATTTTAAAGTACTTAAAAACTAACTCCACTTCCCTTTAGCTACAACAGTTAAATGCTGCTTATTGTTGGAGCATAAAAGGTACGTAGTTCTTACAATCTAAATCAATCCTAATTAGCCTAAGCCTAACATCATCACTCAAGTGGGAATTTGGATGTAGAACTTGTACTTTTACAGTTACCTCTTTTCAACCCTGGTTATATATCGAAGGATCTCTCAGAGCATCCATTGTGTCCGGATGATATACTGTAGGTCAACCCTGACTTGCTGCTATCTCCCTCGTTCCCTCTGTTGTCTGTTTGAAAAGGTCAGCTGACGAGGAACAGAGGAAGCTAATAGCGCACACACACACACACACACACACACACACACACACACACACTTCCCCCCCACCACTGCCACCTCTCCTGTGAAATCCCTTCCTTTTAATTAGAAGGCTGAAAGTTAATTGATTGTTTTGGCTTCCTCCATTCACGTCAGGAGAAGAGAGAATGATGTTTACCGTTCAACAGACTTCATTGAAGCTCACTTTACTTTGAAGATCAGCAGCTAGCTAGTGAGTTTACCCCAACCATCCCACCTAAACCGCAGCCACCTCAGCCAACCTTAAACCACACCCGAGTTGAAAAAAAAAATCCATTTAACAGCAGAAATTGCAGGGGCAAAAAAAAAAAAAAATGCCTTTGAGCCGCCACGCTGATTAAAAGACCCAACAACCCAAATTTTTCAAAGGGGAACGTAAACAATGTTATGAGCACACATGCCTGGAGTGACTCACCCCCCCCCCCTCCACCCCCCTTCCCTCCCGACGGTTATTACACCGACTTTTATATGAAGCCGTGGCAGTGTTTCATCTTCCTTGCGGTTTTGCAGCAACGTGATAAGTCCTGATATCGCTGAGGTAAGCTAAGAGGCCCTTTAAAGCATCCCTAAGCGGTTAATAAGTATGTGCTAATCACCCCAAACACATCTCATCAACATAAAACGAGCCCTGATAAAAAGCCTTTAGGATACATCCAAAAAGGGTGGAGAGCTGTTTTGATTTCAGGAGGGGCTCGTAAATTCTGCAGCTGTCGGACAAAATGAGAGCGAGGTTGCAACATGCAGCTACCGAGCCCCAACAAAACCAAACAAAGTTCCTCTCATCTTTTTATCACTCTTTCGTTAGCGCTAATTAGCAAAACGCTACCGTGCTATTGCGCTAAACGAAGATGGTGAACTTCATGGTTAAAAAACTACATCTGGTCAATGTCAGCATGTCAACGTTATTGTCATATCAAGCAATTTTAGCAATGCCAACTTCACTGTAATTGCAGCTTTACACAGTAGGTAGCACAGCAACTCATGAGAGAGTTCTTGAAGAGTTCTGTCCATTCAATTTGCATTCGAAAGTAGAAATGTTGGATGAATGGACAAAAAATAACAAAGACATTTTGGGAAAAAAACATAATTTAATTTTATTGATTCATTGATTTGATTTCCCAGTGTGGGTATATACACTGGACACCATGGAAGCATGTCTGTTGCATTGCAGATGAGTTGGAAGAGGGAAGAATGTCATAAAATGCCTCTTAGAGCAGTTCTGTTTCAAACCGGGACTATTATACAGACGATGAGTGCCAAAAGCATTACCATAAAATTGTTAATAAAGCTGCAATATCAAGGAGTGGATACTTAAGGAAAATGTCAGAGAACATATTGGATTTTATGACTTGCAATGTTAATACTATATTTTCCTTATGCTGATAAAGAGAGGCAGTTGGAAGGCTATTAGGTTCTCCACAAAACATTCACTGTTTAAAATGTGTTGAATTCGCTAATATCCCTTCTTATGAGACAGGGTATTTCCTGAAAGAAGGTACATAAGAAGACTGATGCCACTCTCATGTCAACTGTTCTAAGTTAAGTTATCTTTATTTGTCAATTTACACAAGGCACATTGAAATTCATCTTTACGTATATCCCCTCTCAAGTTACCACACTTTGGAGGGGGTCAGAGCAAAGGGACAGCCATAGTACAGCGCTCCTGGAGACCTCATGGTTACTGGGAGGGACCTCATGGTTACTGGGAGGAACCAGAGACCTCATGGTTACTGGGAGGAGGAACCAGAGACCTCATGGTTACTGGGAGGAGGAACCAGAGACCTCATGGTTACTGGGAGGAACCAGAGACCTCATGGTTACTGGGAGGAACCAGAGACCTCATGGCTACTGGGAGGAACCAGAGACCTCATGGTTACTGGGAGGAACCAGAGACCTCATGGCTACTGGGAGGAACCAGAAACCTCATGGTTACTGGGAGGAGGAACCAGAGACCTCATGGTTACTGGGAGGAACCAGAGACCTCATGGCTACTGGGAGGAACAAGAAAACCTCATGGTTACTGGGAGGAGGAACCAGAGACCTCATGGTTACTGGGAGGAGGAACCAGAGACCTCATGGTTACTGTGAGGAACCAGAGAACTCATGGTTACTGTGAGGAGGAACCAGAGATCTCATGGTTACTGGGAGGAACCAGAGACCTCATGGTTACTGGGAGGAGGAACCAGAGACTTCATGGTTACTGGGAGGAGGAACCAGAGACCTCATGGTTACTGGGAGGAGGAACCAGAGACCTCATGGTTACTGGGAGGAGGAACCAGAGACCTCATGGTTACTGGGAGGAGGAACCAGAGACCTCATGGTTACTGGGAGGAACAAGAGACCTCATGGTTACTGGGAGGAGGAACCAGAGACCTCATGGTTACTGGGAGGAGGAACCAGAGACCTCATGGTTACCGGTCGGCCCCTCTTTCCTCTAGGCCATCCTACCATCTATTACGTGTTAGTTTGCTTCCTTTGTAAATCTGTGGAGCTTTTCCCCCAAACCAGCCGAGAGGAAAAACAAGTGAAGTTCAGTCAGGCACTTGTTGCTCCCAAGTGTTCTGTTAATCACAGTGCTGTTTGTCCCGAAACGCTCTCATCTGATGGAAAATCACTCCAGGTGATGTTCAAGCAGTAAATTAGCCCATGGCTGCCAAGCTAAAACCCAATCAACGGGGCTCCTTCTCTCTCTCTAGCCACACATTTCACGGATGGAGGTCAGATATTTTGTTTCAATGAACTTTGTTGAATATTCTTTAGCAATACATAAATCAAAAGTACTCCATGTATCCTGTGAGAGAGGGGTCAGAGGGGTTCTCCAGGGATGAGGCTCAAGTAATGACACAAGTGAGAGACAAAAGGCACCGGCGAAAAATAAATGAAAAGAGGAAGAAGAGAGGAGCCATTGTGCGCCCGAGCAGACCTCCTTAGATTTAATTACCTCTCATCCATTTTCATTCAGCCGCTCTCTCTCTCCTCTCACGATAACGCGGGGGGAAGGGTGCATGCAGCGGGAGGATAAACAGACGACTAATGAAGCCATGCAACAAAGTGAAAAATCATTGCACTGGAAAACAAAGAAAAAATCACTTTAAAGCGTTTGTAAACCTGGTCTGAAATAGTACAATAATTCATAGGCTATATGATATCAACATTGAGTGTCTCAATTAGCTTTTATGATAATTTGAAGATAAATGGTAAATTTAACTTAGTTAAAAA
>OX442365.1:25238247-25408247 GCA_949357725.1 Hyperoplus immaculatus
GAAGTATTTTATATGCAAGCGTTTTTTAAGACATTCTCTCTTTTTGGTCTTTAGGAACTTGCAATGTTTTTTGTTTTGTTTTTGTTTTTTCTATTATGCGCGTCAATGACACTACGGTGAAAAAAGCACTGCGGTATATGCCCTTATCAATGCACAGCTTACTGGATTCAACTCTTAATTCTCTTACCACTCAACCTTATGGTGAAGACGACTGTGGGTTAGCTTAGCACTTAGAGGAGCTAGCTAGGTTAGCACATGTCACAGTCCTACAGCTGCTTAGCCAAGGACAGCTGCAAAGACATGTTGCATTCTTAACTATGATGTCCCTGGTAGATACTGGGGCACATACCTCCAGCTGCCTTATCTAGGTTAACGGTTTAAACATCTACTTGTTTTGGTGGAACACTTTGGGCCCTGACAACGGGACAAATTTAAGACAGGTTTAGGACCCAGTTTAGAGCTTTCTATCCGAAGTAAAAAATATCTGTCGTCCAACCTACTGCGGCCTTCAATTGCTTAACACCAATCAGCAACTGTCTGAGCCATTGTTCCTGTTCCATGCATAACATTGACATAATTGAAAAAATCGTTCTGTCTCTTTTTAAAAGAAAGAACAAGCTCCTCTCGGGGACTTAAGTGAACTGTGCAAAAAATGCAAATGAGATCCAACTGAGATCAATATGGAACACAACACCTGGCCATGCATGACAAAAAAAAAACCCAAGCGTACATTCACATGTATGAGAATGCAGGCAGAGAAGGAAATAAATAGGAGTAGACATATTATTATTATTATTACTATTATTATTATTATTATTATTATTATTATTAACATAACAAGAGTAATCATCGTCATATAAATTAAGACTCATATCATTGCAGCAAGTTTAAAAAAGAAAGAAAGAAAAGTGATTAATTCTCAGTTCAGGTTTAAGGTGACAAAGATTTCTGTGAGCACACAGAGAGATAGGAGGAGTTCATGCCAGTTTCACTGAATCACTATGCGTGGTGGACATGCTCTACAAAGGTTGTTTTTTTTCAGCTATGACTCAGCAAGCGAGCCGCCGCTGCTTTTAATCGGAATAACAGAAGAAGCACAGCCGGTCTTTTTTTTGCAGCATTAAGTTTACAGCTGAATGTAATGTTGGCGTTGGGGGTTCAAAAACACGTTAAATGCCACCACTGTGTACAGTAGTGTTTGGGTTAACCAGCCGCTCAACAGGGCGTTAATGCCGCAAAACAGCAAACATGTAAGGTCACAACCCCCAGGAACCTATACCAACCCCCTCCCCTACCCCCCTAGTCACGCACAACCCCCCCCCCCCCCTCCCTCCGCCCCCCATCCATCCTCCTCAACCTCAGCTGGTGTTGTTCATCAACACCTCTGACAGCAAACTGCCAAAGCCTTCATAAGAGGAACACTTGAATCTGTGTGTGTCAGAGCTGTTGTTTCAAGAATGCGTCTTTGAAAAGAATAAAGATACAGAGGGGTCAAAGAAAAGAGATTATTAGTGGGGAAGAAGAGGGGGAGATTTGATCCTTCATTATTGTGCCTTTTTTTGTAATAAATGGGCTACACTCAGGCAAATAGAGTGCAGGCTCTCTGTTCTTAATAGGCACACCAATCACTGCATTCTCCCCTCCCTCAATCTAAATGGAACATCCATCATGCGATAGACATTGCAGTCTCCGTGAAAAGAGTATTTTTTTTTCTTATTTATCAGAGAGAGAAAACACATTAATACAGATTCTCACAAGCCTGTCATGACTAAAATGGGGGAGGGAGGGAAAAAATGCAGTTTGTGTGATATGTTTGCAGTCCTCATATGACCAAGAAACAATTCGAAAAGCACGAGCCTGGTATGCCGTGATGTAGCCTACACAACGTTTTGAAGTTTGTGCCTCGTCATTGTAACATGTAGCAGCAGTTTATTTGGGTTTTGCTTTGCGCGAGCTACTGTGGTCTACGCCTTTTAGCTCCCTTTTCCCGACCAAACGAGAGTCGGCGTGATTTCCAGTCCAAGATATATCCGGCCGAACGGGATTCTGTTTTTGCATCTTTGCGACATCGAGATGAATGCGTGCGTCAGTACGTCACTGCTCAGTGTCTCTTTTAAGAGGACGGTGATGTGTGCTTCTTCTTCACAGTTGGAGTCCAGTGTGGATGATGCAAAAACAGGGAAATCTGGAGGAAGAGGAGAGAACAATGTGTTAGTCATCAATCAATCAACTTGTATTTAGTTCTCAGAAGGTACAATTGAGGGCAAGCCATCCATTTTGAATGAAGCCAGGAATACAGAAAATAGAATACCGGGTAAATGGTAAAATCGGTAAATTGACTCCACTTATATAGCACTTTTCCCTGTTTTTTTCACAGACCCAAAGCGCTTTATTGTTTTGTTCACATTCACCCAAGACCATAATATACCAACAGTGCAAAAACTGTGAAATACCAATGCTTGGTATAGAAGCAGGAATATGCTAGTCACCAAAACAATTATTATATAAAACATGCTTAAGAGATGTATGGAGAAGATGCCTGAAAACAAAAAACATACAGTTTAAAAGACTAACTTGTTATTGCTTAAAGTACAAAAGTTGCCAAAAAACTGAACAAAAAAACATATTGAGGCAAACAATGCTCAGTTATGAATCTCCTGGATCACCTCCCAAGAGCTAAATAGTTGGGGGGTGTACAGAGGGAGGGTGAAATAAAATGACCACCTGTACTCCAATATAATGCAATGTTATTTATAGTGATGTTGACTTGGACTTCCATGTGGTCTCATACAACACCGGCATACACTGCAGCCTCAATAACCGCCATAGAAATGAACTGACACCTTGAATTGAAGAGCTGCTGTATTACTTCACATTGTGAGAGCATTGCTGATATATCTGGCGCTCCAGTATTTCCTGCTATAGACTAATAGCTTCTGTAAATCCACCTCCTCTGTATAGTCTGGCCTTCGTCAAGCTTCTTATCTCTCCCTTCAGCCAACCACACTTGTTCACATCTGAGTGGGTTTGACTATCAGAAATTTCCCTTTGACCTTTCCATTTTTAATGCTTTTACTTAATATGTACTTATCTGCGCGGCCCAGATGGTTACAGACTTGGCAGTCACTCCAGAGTGTCTAATGTGGATGTAATATCATATCAACAGCTGGAGGTAGTTCTTTCCCTTGCTGTTGAGTGAATAAGTAAATCGTGAGGAGCGATTTTCAGTAGCAATTTTACCGGGATAGAAACATCTTTTTACTGACGAATAGAGTAGGTTACAGAACTCTTTACTTCTAAGGGTACCAACTGAATTACGGCGGTGATACCCAGTGCCAATTCACATAAAATAATCACTAGGTGCCCAATTTCGGTACCTCAGAGTGCATCTGGCTGAGAGAGTAGAGAGAAGTGAGACTAGGAAAGGGAGAGTGGCCACTGCATCCCTAAAGTGTTCAATTCAACAGTCAGGGCAATTGCAAGTTCTCTTCTGAAATTACATTTTCGTTATTAAAGTTTTTTTTAAAGATCAAAAAAAGGGTACCATTGGGTGCCGTCACCAAATTCAAGGCACCAGTATAGGTTACAACCCTGCTAATGAAGTCTAGATCCACCCATCAAGTATATCATGATCATCTCTTGTGAATTAAGGCTGCTTAATACATTTTGCGACATGCACTTATTGGCTTGGTTGTCGAGACCTTGATGAGAAGATTGATTCTGATCTCATGTCTGCACACTCAATATGAAGCTACAAGCAGCAGAAGGATGACTTAGTGAAAAAGGCGGGAAAATCGCGGAATAATAGCTAACCTGCTTCCGTCTCCCTGCCAGCATCAATATCACCTCTAGCTAACATGCGATAGCTTGTTTGTTTACCTTGAACGAACCTAAAGTGTAGAGACGTCACATTGTGGTATAACAGGAGGGTTCTGTTCCTATTTCTAAGCTGTTACTGTTACTTCCTGTAGTCTAAGCTAGGCTAAAGGGCTGTTGGCAAGACCGCATACAGACATAAAAAAGTTGCATCCTTTTTTTGATCGATTTCCTACAAATTTTATGAGATTCCCTGAACACTGAGCACATGCTTCTTTCTCTTAACTGGAAACCATTTAAACTGCCACAGTGCCACGGGGATGGGAAACCAGATGAAGCGGATCAGGTTACGTCCGACCAGAATGTATGCTATGTAGAGAGACTGACTCAAATGCGTTGTGATGCTATATTCGTTCGTTTAGCCACATTCTATGGTGACATGACAACATATTTTAAAGGTTACCTTTTCCTGGCTTAAAGCTATGTCTCAACGACCTACATAGCTGAGTGGAGTGAAATATGGACGCCTGTAGGCTATTTGGTTGTTAGCGCCATGTTGCTCATGCTAGTTTATATATATATATTTTGTATGGTAAACAAATATCTGAATTTAACTCATCCTGAAATTGTGCATCCATTATTAACAACAAGGGAGTCGTTAAAATAAAATAAATGCAATGTTTTTCTTTTGTCGGTACCATTTCCTCCTGCTTAAAGCTTGTTACAGGAAAGAAGGGAATCTCAGACAAGTTTGAATTGTTCCCCTGGGAAATACTGGGACTTTTTTTCACTCTCAGGCCAGCCGCAATCTCCTTCTGTGAGGTCTAGCGTACTTCCTTCCCCCTTTCTTCTCAAAACAGACAGCCTTCTTTTCCATTCCCCCACACATCTCATCTCTTTTCGCAGCTTTCACCGAGTTGACTGTCAGTTGCCATGACAGGAGCAGACACACCAAAAACAAATTCTGTATTAAATCAGTGGCGGGATTATACCCTTTCACTGAGGACTGCATTGCATTGGTCTTGGAGATAGCAGATTGGTTAAAAACCTCCACTGCAGTCTCTCCCTTTCAGAGATGAGTCACTGGAAAAACAAAGAATAATCTGTCCTAAAAGATATTTCATCCTATGGAGAAGAATCGCAGCAGTGAAGCTGCTCTGAGCTGCTTCCTGGCATTATCTCTACGGGAGACTGTGCCGGGCTGGACAGCTGGGGAGTCACCACTATCCTTCTCGTTTTCTCAGGAGCTGCGGGCCCCAAGCCATTTTTCAGCATACACAGTGAAATGAAAGGGACTGTCTGCCAGCCTGCCTGCCTGCATGCGAATGTGTGTGTGTAGGGGGGGATCGGTGTAGCAGGGTGAAGGGATTATGTGATGGGATGTGATTGCGAGCCTCCAGCATGCAGAAATATCAGGTTTGCCAGCTGACTACCCACGTTCCACATACGTCTGGCCTGTTTAGCATCAGCGCAGGAGATAGCAGGGTTACAATGAGGCCAAGGAGACATAGACGAATGCAGAAGAGACTGACGATGTGCGACAATACATTTTTCTTGAACGAGACCATTACTATCGAGGATGATGTGTGTCTGAATGCGCTTAGGGCGGTAAGTGCTGACACTCTCTAGCCCCATACAACTCTCCACTCTTCTCAGTCTCCTCTGCTTGTAACTGATGATGAATGGTTTCCGACACCGCGTGAGTCCCGGGCCGCCTCCCTCTCTCGCCCAGCGTAAAGACCATAACCTCATCAAAGGGAGGCGACTGAGAGTGGATTAGCCTCGCCGGGGTGTTGTAGCCTGCTGCTGTGTGGCTTGTCTAATTGGCAGACCCCCTTTTCTCTCTCAGAGGGATTTCCCCCACAGGAGCAATAAAAGTATCCTATTCTCTTTCAATTACCCTTTCTGTCCTTCGGCCCATCCCCACAGCCACATAACTCACTTAACTAACGCACACGGGCCCCTATCAATCCCCCGCCACCCGCCACCCACCCACCCAACCAACCTGCTCTAGAGCTATTTCCCTTCAGTCAGTATTTAATTTATATTGAAACAATTTGAAAGACAGAGAGAGAGCCACCAAAGACGTATAGGAACCCGACCCATTTTGCGCATTATCGATTGTCAGTATCGGCCGCATATATGCTGACACTTTTGCAAAAATAAATTGCAGTACATTTATGTTTTATAGGTTGCATTTGATTAAATGCATAAATACTGGCAATGGTATTGGTATCTATTGTTTGGGCTCATATTCAATAAAAACACGACTCAATACATAAAAAAAATGCGACTGAAAATCTTTTTTTTTAAAGAGGGATAAAGGAAAATAAGAAGGTCTCTACAAAGAATACACCACCGAACTAGTATTTTTCCCCCATAGCATCGCCATGGGCAGTTTTAAAAAATCAATTTTGAAGCAGCAGAGCCAGAGTCTCACACAGACAAAGGTCATGAGAGGTCAAACTCACCTCATGGAAAGGGTGTAAGTAGAGGGTCTGGGGGTTCAGGCAGGAAGGTGTTTCCAGGTGCTGACGAAAGCAGTGGGTATGAGCGAGTACGGCACAGTAGTGATGCTGTTCCAAGCATCCAGCGTGGGGTCATAGCAGTCAAGAGTTTTACAGCGCTGGGTGCCAAAGTATCCGCCCACCACATACAGTTTATTGCCCGATGCAACAGCCTGGCAGCTCATCCGCTTGGCTGTCACGTCGCCCACTTTAGTCCACTGGTAAGTCTCGCTGCTGAACTTATAAGCCGAGCACGCCGAGAACTCCGTATCCCCGCCCATGACGAAGATCTGGTTGCCTAGCACGGCAGCGGCGGTGTATCGCCATGGCTGCGGGCAGGAGGCGGGAACAGTCCATCGGTTCTCCTGCGGATCGTAGCATTGCACCTTGGGAAGTTTGTCGTGGGTGACGCTGGTTCCTCCAAAGGCAAAGAGCTTGAGCTTGACACTGACCACTGCTGCGTTGCTCACGCCCTCCCTCAGAGGAGCGACCATGGTCCACTTGTTGGCCACGGGATCGTACTGCTCCACCTGTTTCAGTGATACTGACGGTGAAGCTGGAAGGCAGCCGGTCGCGGCAGTGTGACCTCCCACTACATAGAGGCAGTGTTTCAGCTCCGCAGAGCCGTGCCCAAACCTGGCAATGAGCATGGGCGCCGCCTTGGACCATTCCTCCTGGACGGTATCGTAGACCCATACATCTTTGGACACACCATTCTCCGAGCCTCTCCCACCAGTGATGTACACCTTGCAGCCAATGGCGCAGGCGCTGAACTCTTTCCTCGGGCTGGGAATGTCAGCCTTGGGGATGATCTCTTTGGCTTTCTGGTCAACCAGGTACAACTTGTCACACATGAACGTCTGCCCCCCCAGAAGAAAGAGGGCATGGCTGGTTTTTCTTGGTCGAGCACACGGGCTGTTGACCACGCCATCGTTCTGCAGGATCTTCAGCTTGCAGCGGATGGCTTCGTCCACCAGCTCCTTGCTCTTGGCCTGTGCGTTGATCAGCTCTTCCGTAGAGACGTTCTCCATGAGGAAGATGGCGGGCAGCAGGGCCAGACGGACCGTTCTCAGGAGCTCCGGGAGGTGGGAGTGCCTCTTCTCCAGGTCGTAGTTGATCCAGTTCAGGGCAGCTTCGTAAACCAGTCTCTCGTCTTCCGTCTCTAGTTCCTCGTGTGACAAAAGCTGCACCACCATATCTTTGGGAAGTTGGAGGAAGTCCTCCGTCTTGCAAATAGCGGGGAAGTTGCTGAGGCACATGCCCCAGGACAGCTCTGACAGCTTGGTGCACTGGTGGGCGTCGGACAGCAGCAGCATGCCAAGGCAGTTGGACGGGTGAAGGTTTCTCTCCAGGAACTCGGCGCAGGCATCCCGGATGTCCTGGAACTCCAGCATGTCGCCGGCCTCCAGTAGGGACTCTGCGTTCTCCTCGTTGATGACCACGCGTGACGAGTAAGCGTAATCCAGCAGCAGCTCCAGCACCTCCGGGTGGATGGAGTCACGGAAGTCCACCTCGCTGGCCTGGCTCTCCCGCAGCCCGCCACTGAACATGGCCTCGAAGTAGCGACTGCAGGCGGCCAGCACTGCACGGTGGCAGGGGAAGGAGCGGCTGCCGGCATGGAGCAGGACGTCCGTGAAGAGCCGCTGTTGCCGCAGTGTGTTCAGGTGCATGAGGACACTGTCGGCGTAGGAGGACTTGTGGAACAGGTAGATGTTCATCGAGCCGGTGCTGGCTCTTGATTTCCGGTTCTCATGGACGCACACGGACATTTTCATTGAATCCTGAAAGAGAAGAGACAAAGACAAATCTCTGTTAAATACATTTCAAATTATGAATTCTTTTTTCAAATTTTTAACACTGTTTTCCTGATGGTTGGTGTGATTCACAGTGTGCTTTGTAAATTGTAGATGAATTTCATTCTTTTAAAAAGTTTAGCTTGAAGTTGCTACAATTATTATTATGCTGAAACAGCAATCGGAAGAGGCATTCTCACCACGACTCAAAGTAAGGAGAGGGAATAACAAATAGCCCCTTTCCCTCTCAGCTTAGACTACAGAAACTCAATAAAGGGATTCCTTTGATGTGCCAGTAAGACATCCAAGGGGGAGAAATGCTCTGTTTAAAAAATAACTCGCATCAATTATATCTGCTGGTTGAAGAAAATTTTAGAAATTCTCTTGACAGCAGGGTTGAGAAGACTTGAGAGTTAAGCATGATCCACATAATGAGATCATCAACATATAGAGAAGGCAAGCTCTGTGAAGTCAAGACACAGCATAAGGAAATACATTTTTAAATCATTAGAGTGTTTTAAGAACATTTCTTCTATCATTCAATTGCCACCAAAATTCCCTGCACTTTAACACTGTAAATTGTAAATAAGGCTAAATTGGGTTAAGACTACAGACGTTTCCTTTAGTTTTCCATTAAGCTTCAAAGGGACTAGCTAATTTTCCTTATTACATTTTGTTCCCAGACATAACACGTGCCTATACACAGACTGCACTCATTACCACATTGCTTTTTGCCGCCCCTATTATCAATAATATGATGAATGACGAGCATTTTCCGAGAGTATTGCATTCCTTCCCCAAAACATTTAGCATGGGATCCCGTGATTACATGCCTCAGAACAGCGTATGCCCCGGGAGTTAGGAAGGTCAAATAGATAACACTTGTCTTCTCACATAGACCGGGAAAGGCTGTTAGCACTTTCGAAATCCATGCAATACTAATCCCCTTCTTTTAGAGATGCCCCTATTTTCCACGTAGAGGTCCTTCCCTTTACACAACCAATTTAAGAAAAGATGGAAAAGAAAGAAACGGCAGGGCTCTTTTTAAGCCTCTGAGAAATGCACAGAATTGACTGGACTGCCACCAACAAAGTCACAGCTAACCCCCGTCAACGCTGTCCTTGCCCTGTCCTCGCCCCGAGCTCACTTTCATTCCATCCAATTTTCTAGACACGTCAAGTTCCACCGGCGGCACTCTATTTTCCAGAGGTATGAGTCCCCGTCTGACCTATGAAATCCACAGCTGTCTAATTCTTTGGCCAAACTTTTTTTTTCTTTCTTCTTGCATGGTCTCTCTAAATAATTTAAGGAGTGATAGAAGATGGTTAAAACTTAATAAAAGTAATCTTGTAATTCTATATTTTATACTCCCAAATATCTGTTTTTTTTAAGGATCAACACCTTCATGAAGTGATTATAGCTGTGATTCTGTTGAGGTAAAACTGATTCTGAGTTTGCTCAGCCAACAAAGTACAAAAACAATCCATATCCAATTACTTCTGCGGCATAATCAAGCTACTAATTCTTCTGCCTGTCCGTATTATACACCAGAAAGAATGTCACCAAGCAAGTTAAACCAACCACTTCCTGCAGTTGAAACTATTTTTCCCACGGTGAAAGCGATTGGCAACAATTTGAATCCATTGTCAGTGACAGAAGTGGACCTGACCACACCTGCCACTGTCTCTCTGTCACTGAGAAAATGATTTACAGAGCTACCAGTACAGGTATATACTGTCGGTAGAGCTTTCTATTACCTCAAGCCACTGGAAGAGTTCAAACAATTCCCCACTTGTCAAGCTTCTGAGAGGTGAGGACATTTTCCATTTTCTTTCAGTTGCGTCAGCTGCTTCAAAAAATCCTGAGGGTGGGCGATGAGTCACGAATAGAAAATCAGGTGTGAACCCTGCAATCTGAGCAGTGTCACTCACACCTATAGCTTCAAAGATAACTGCATTATTCCCTGTCATAAATTCCATGGCTGTGATTATATTCTGCTCTGTGTAACCTTTTTATCCTCGCCCAGACTAGCTTTCTCGCTTGCAGCTGTCGATGGGGGAAAAACACAACATGCAACAATGTGCTACACTAGCATCATTTATTTAAAAAGTACTTGTACTGTATTTCAACCCGCACCTTTGCAATACTGAGACCAGAACTGAAACCAGGTTAAGGAAAGCCTCAAGCCAGCAAGGATGGGAGACAACCTGCTGTAATTTCATAGAAATACTGTACACGCACGTCCATGAGTCATCACTGATTCATAATAGAATTGTGGACACTCATTTTTAGGTATTTCGCGTGGCTCTGTCCATATGATAACAGGTTTTCTCAACAGAATAGGAAAAATCTGGTTTTCAGACAGAAACTAACTGACTCGTATGAATGTGACACCCTTCAATGAACCACAACAATAACCAGCATAGTCATAAAAAAGAAAAAAAAACATTTTTCAACTGGTGTTCTCATGGCCTCAAGGGACAATAAACTCTTAAGGATGAAGGTTAACGTGTGTGTGTGTGTGTGTGTGTGTGTGTGTGTGTGTAGGGGGACTTATTTTTAAAATAAGCAGCACCTTTCCAGGTCATAATAATTTGAGGACCAAATTATTATTTAAACACAAGTCCATAAAATTCAAAACCAACTGCAACTTTGTCCAGAACAGGATTTATTGCATTCCACCGCTGACAGAACTGGCAACCCGTCATCATATGGCCTCTGGCTCAGCTATAATGAGAATCTCTCGCCTGCACATGTCACCTCCTACACACACACACACACACACACACACACACACACACACACACACACTACACACACCTGCCCTGATACTGCAGCTCATGTTTTCTAATTGGCAGTTGCAAGTGGCTCGTTTTGAATAAGTGATCCTAATAGATCGGACACTTAATTGGAGAGGTTTTGCATATAGCAATAATTAGCATGTTAATCAGTATGACCTTGCGTGGTCCAGGTTGGATGACGCTACAGATAAACACCTCCATTAGTCCAACAGGTAGTCGGTCGGTGAAAGTGATAGAGAGCAAAATCAACAACAGTTGTGATTGTTTGAAATGACACAGTAACGGCCATTATACCTGAACATCCTGATAAGAGGTAAATGCCATTGTTGCAGGCAGCACCTTTGAACCAAAACAAATCTGTTGTCTCCTTGCGCGGGCGTTCCAACGTCCAACGCACAATCATTTCCTCTCTGAAATGACTGGCAATAATACAGCCAGCGTGTGTGTGCATTCCCTGTTTTCATTCTCCTGCCTACCCACCATTCTCGTAAATTGCATATAGCTACCGTATACCCACACAATTACCAAGCAGTGTAATTGTTGATTGAGCTCCCTCACTCATACATACAATGAGTGCAGGAGAGGTGGAACAAAAGAGAGGAGCAGATACTTATGCCATTTGCATATTAAAAGGATAAAGCCTGGATTACCCACCAGCCCTGCAAGTCCTGAAAAACCCTCCTGTGTTCATGTATTTGTAATTTGAATGGGAATTTGTCCATTGTTTGCAAAATGTGCATGTCCCCAACATCATGTTTTATTACTGTATGCCAAAGCCTACACAATCGAATGAGTTAAAATGATTATTTTTTTCTTGCCCTGGAATCTCATTAATGTATGTTGTGTTCCAGTTCTCCTTGATTGTATAGGCGCCAGTTTAGGCTTTAAACTGTACGTAATGAAAGGAATGTTTTTTCCTGTGTACTAGCACACATCACATCCCCCCTGGACACTAACCCCAACACATGTAAACACAGATTATTGGGGAAATCAGATTACTGCAACTCATGTAAGCACTCAAATCTCATTAGGACTTTAATCTGTTTCTTCACAGGGAAAACTGCACGGCTACAGCGGCGGACACAAACATCCTGAGAGGAACAAGTTGATGTGAAATTCCTCTTACAGCTGTCCGGGAGATATTAATGCCTCGTGTATGTTTCAAAACCTTTTTTAACTGGAAAAAATGTATTGTTAAGATAGTCTAGTGTTAGACCAAACCATTTACCACAGCTGATTAAACCAAAATGCAAATAAGTGTTAGTTGCTACAGTAATGTTGTCACTAGTAATTACTAGACTGTTTTTGTTGACCATCATGGAAAACGTATGATAAAGTTGAGGAACTCTTTGGTCACTAAGAGGTAACTGGTTTGTTACTGAATTTCAGTCTTATTTCTGCTCTTCCCTAGGACAAATTTAAAGGTAATAACTTCAACATTTCAGCCATTTTAGCTTGGTTAAAAGGGGACTTTAAGATTGGAGAAATGTGACACACTCTCAGGACTTTAAAGTCGTGAACATGGGATCTGAGAACTTTTGATTTGCATTTTTTCTTGTCATTATTTATTTTTTAAATAGACGATTGACCAATCAATCAAGAAAATAACTCAACTTAGCTGCAGCCATAGCCATAACTAGTTCTACTGCAATCTGCAATCAGTGCCCCTGGTCGCCCTTGGTTATATCTCACTTGCTATTTTCTGTTACACCAACAGACTCAGTACAATCACACATTTGTCCCTCGAGAGGAAGAAAATATGCCAGCAGTGTGTGTGTGTGTGTGTGTGTGTGTGAGATAGAGAGAGAGAGTGTGTCTGGCTGGATGTCTGTGCGACTTCTCATCCTCATCCCCTCACAGCAAAAACACAGGCGTATTACCGGAAAGCACAGACACGCCACACACTCACAAAGCTACACAGTAAAAATAAGAAAAAAGAAAGAAAGGAAAAAAGGCTTGCATGCACAAACACACACACACACACACACACACACACACACACACACACACACACACACACACACACACACACTACAGCAGTCTCTGGACTCTATCTAAAGGGCCCGGCTGGCTGCAAAGTCTGTTTAAAATCATTGCCAGGTGTTCACAGTCGACCTCGGACTAAGAGGGATGAGAGAGAGACTTCAGAAGTAAACACACCAGGAGGATTATATGGGCCACTTCTATACATCTGCCACTTGGAGAAGATAGGAGGGAAGGAGGGGAGACAAGATAGATGCAAAACAAGAAGACACAACCATCAGCTATTGATACAGGTTTATACACAACCAAATGTATAGCCTCAAACACACAAGATGTAGGCTATGTACACATCCCAACGAGGTTAACTGTTTAAAAAACAAAAAAGCCTACAGCCTTGCCAATCCGTAACTGTGAGCCCTTTGGAGGGTGTGTGACACCTGATGTCCTCTTGAAAACATCTCGAGCAATGCAGGAGGAATGCATGGTAGGAACAAGACGCCAACAGGAGAACACAAAGGACTATAAGGCGAGATCCCATAAGCGTTGAAATGACACGAATATAAATTAACAGTACAGTCGACGTGATGACATGATGATATTGGCATAATCAACGCCATTCCTTTGTCCATCATCAGACTGTTTTTTCTGTTGCGCTTTTCTGTGCCAAATGCCCCAGAGTTTTTTTACCCATCCCTAGCTCTCCTCATCAGAAGACATGGATACAGAAGCGCTTACAACACGAAAACAATATTGACAATTAGATCAAATTAGAGAATATAAAGACGTGGTTTTAATGGTCATATTTATTTTACCTCTTTGGGTGAAAGCAGGAGTTCAACTGTGTCCGCGGTATCCCTCGAACATGCCACTTCTGACAGAGCCACGATGCAAGCGCTCGGGGAGTGCGAACAACTCCGTTTGGGGGGTAAATTCCGGGAGTAAAACAAAGCAAAAACAAAAATGCTGACACTTGGTTTAGGATACGGCCGTTGTTTTTGTTCCCTTACACGAGGGGTTATAATCTGCGATGTCCGGAAGTTGTTTTAGCCCCTAAAATATGTATGAAAAACAGCCGCGATTTGATGTAAAAGAGGAAAAGAGGATGAGAGCGAGCGGAGATGTTGTAGGAGGCGTTCCTGCTCTGCTGCTGCTCTGCTCCTCTGTGGCGATCTCCTCTTGCGCTGCGCTCCTAGTCCTAGCGCTCTGGAATCAATGGGTGTGTTTACAGCCGAGGTGGGGGTTGGGGGGGGGGGGGACCTCGTGCAGGAAATAGAGAGAGAGAGAGAGAGAGAGAGAGAGATATGAGGGCACTTTGACTTTGGTCTCTCAGAGCAAGAGTTTCCCACACATTTCAGAAGTGTAAAGAAAACAAGATAATTACTTTATCTTAGATGTATTTCTACACTGAATAGAAATTCAGCAAAAAAATCAATGAGAGTGATATTGTTAGGATAGCAAAAAGGCTATAAAGCCTTCAATATGGACTTCTTTGAATACATTTATGTTGTGTAGGCTATCCCTGATAAAATGTAACAATATAACAATGTAAAAATACTCAATTACAATGTCCTATATTCAAATTCCTAATAAGGTAGTATGATCATAGTAAAATGACTTGTTCCTGAGGAAAATGTTGAGTGATATAACTGTATGTTACGGTATGTGACTGACTTTTACTAATGAAACAATGCTATAGTTTGCCGTTTGTTTCTAACCTGAAGTTTTAACTTTTTTTTGAACTTTTTTTTGTTGATCAGTGCTGTGGTTCCCAACCTAGGGGTCTGGCCCCCTCCTGAGGGTCCCAAGATAAACCTAGTGGGACTTTGAATGAGATGACTCATGTGGTGAGAAGAAACAAAAAAGGGCTTTTCTCTAATCCTAGTTCTTTGTTTTACTTCTAACTTGTATTTAAATGAAGCCGACTCAGAAGTTAAGCTGGGAAACCTCTGGCCAACAACTGACATCCTTTCCTTAACTGACAAAAAATGGGCTTTACATTGTGTCTGTGGTAGTACAGACACATTTCAAATAATGCATTGTCAGTTGTACAAAACTATCTTTGATTGACATTCATAGGATACACCAACTCTACATATGGTTAAATAATTTTAATAGTGAATGTATATTAAAACAATTCTCAACCAGACCAAATTTCTTGGTTGAAAAAATAACCTTAGAGTAATAATACTAGGTCACTAGGTTAAAGTGTGGTAACTTGAGAGGGGATATGCGAGAAAACCCTAACCCTAAATTGACTTATAAAGATAACTGAACTTGACTTAACTGTTCGTGATCAAGGCTTTGAAGAAAATGTACTTTATTGTTTGTTGCGTGTGCTTTTGTTATTTTGAAAAGGCTGCCACAAAACAACACCATATAGGCCAATACGTCAACGCCACAATGTTTGTCTGAGTCACAACAAACCCTCCAGTGAATAGCCTGTACCACCATGTACACAATGTAAAGCCCATATAGGATTAAAAAGACATTTGTGGTTTTTGGTCGGGGGGGATGAGGGGTGGTGTGTGTGTGTGTGTGTGTGTGTGTAGTCTGGATAACAGGAAGCCCAATTTTATTCCTGGACATCTTGTGTGAGTCACTTCTGTAACTGTTGTGGTCCCTGTCGGCTCTTTGCTGTTAGCTGTGGTGACTAAACCCATCTCTTAGTGGACCCTTGAGGCTGTAATGTGATTATTTTTGTTTGTCTTTATGTGTGTAGTGTGTACTTGTGTTGTGGTTGTTGTGATTAAAGCCATTACATTCTCGTATACACGCAGTTTATTCCATTTCCCATCAACTGTTTTTATGAAGACGGATATTACACATTAACTGAAGCTTTTGTATTAAGGATAACTGGGCACAATGTTCCTCTAGAGACTGGCTGTGTGTTTTAGTTAGAAAAGCAAAAACTCATGATGGCAGCGAGCGCTTCATAAGTGTGACAAGAGAGACACCTGGTGGACAAAACGAATAATAAAACAGATCAAACAGGCTGACAGTTATGAATAGAAAGGTAATCATAATGCTTTACTTCCTCATTGATTTGGAGTCGCATGGATCCCACAGTTTTTTCTGTAAGGCAAAGCAAGGCTAGTTTATATAGCACAATTCAGACACAAGGCCATTCAAATTGCTTTACAGGGGCGTACAATACATCAGAATTAGACATTAGAAATTGCATTTAGACATGTTCAGAACCTGCTTTGCCCATTAAGCAATATGAGCAGTTGCTTATAGTACATTCATGTTTGAAATACAACAAACTCAGTCAGGAGTGGGGACACAGATGCTGGCAGGATAAAGTGAAAGGTGTTAGTGGATGTGTGTTTCAGCATTCAGTATGACACTTTCCAGTAGTGAACTTTGCATACTATTTCTTATGGCTGTTTTCTAGCTTCACACAGCTAGGCTTATGTCTGAATATGGACACAGGTGAGATTGCAGAAAGTTATTGGTTGTGTATATTATTTATAACTGTTTATATACAGTAAAAATGTTAATTCTGGGTGGTGCCTTCAGAAAAGAGGGGCCGACCAGTAACCATGAGGTCTCTGGTTTGATCCCCGGCACCGGACAGGAGGGTGTTAGTAAACTAGTGGTGGCTGCTAATACATAGGGTTCCCACCATCTTGACCATTGTGTCCTTGAGCAAGACACTTAACCCCAAACTGCTCCAGGGGCGCTGTACTATGGCTGACCCTTTGCTCTGACCCCCTCTGAAGTGTGGTAACTTGAGAGGGGATATGAGAAAAGACACATTTCAATGTGCCTCGTGTAAATTGACTAGTAAAGATAATTTAACTTAATTCTGATGGATTTGAATACTACACTGGTTGGTTTGACAACACAAGGGGAACTTGATAAAATAATGTTTTGAATACTACACGCTACAGGTCATGTGATACAACACGATAAATATCCTTGACAAGATGGATAACTCTCTCACTCACTTTCTGGTTAAACCTGGTCAACCACACAGTACTCGACAGCCTCACAAACAGGTTGAGCACATTTATACTTCCTGGAGTACGGAACAGTGCCTAGTCAGATCTGAGATAAAAAAAATACATTTAGAATGTAACAGGGTAGAAGTATGAGGAAACATTAAATGGAACTCAAGTAAAGTAGGCAACAATAACTTCAAAGGCATATTTAGATAAAGTAGGCCTGGGGGGCTCTAGTGGTGTAGTGGTTTTTTTTATGTTTGCAATGTATTATTTTGCGTTGCAGTAAGGCATGAATTTATGTAAAAAAAACTGTATTTACTTACTATTTCCAGCAGACAACATCAAGATACAATGGTATTTAAAAATGGAAATGTGATCAAATAACTACTTTAATATAATAGGCCTAGATGTGATGCATCAATAAAATGTTTCATGTTGTAAATAGCGAACTTAGGGTGAATTGTTTGCACTTCACAACTGACTGTATACATTTGATAAATAATAAAACAAAACTGAAATACTCACAAATGTAAAAAAATTAAAAAAAAAAAAAGCAGAGTGGTTTCCCTTTAAATCTCAGCACAATTTTAACTTCCGCGATAAGCCCCGCCCATCCTCCCTCCACATAATGCAGCTGTATTTTCGCCAGGTCTCGTGACTCCACTGTTGTCGCTCAACATGGGCACTACTACTACTACAACTGCGCTCAAATTTGCACTAGTATTCGCGGCCCTGGGCTTGTGCCGGGCGCTGCAGTACAACTATCTCGATGACGAGTTGGACTTCGAAGAGGAGACAGAGCTGAAGGCTGGCGTCTCACCGTACGGCTCCCTGTGGCCATTACCGCAGACAGTCAAGATCTCCGAGGTCTCATTCAAGTTAAGCAGCGCCAGCTTCCGGATCACTGACGCCAAAGAGTCTTCCGCTGGCCCCGGCTGTGCCCTCCTGCAGAATGCGTACAGGAGGTAAAATTAAGATTACGTGTTTTTATTATTAGCCTATTTTAATTGGCTCTGTATTTGCTGTGCGTGCTGTTTACACTTCAAAACGCCGTGATGCATTCAGGTACACAGGACAAACCTGTTCTTCTGTTTGAAATGTTCAAATTGAACATAGCAGCAGGGGCGCAACTACCCACTTTCTGGGGGGTAGGCAGACGCTTAGCAGGCGCCCCCCCGCCCCCCACCCCCGAATTACAGACTTTCATTTTAAATTAGGCTACATATTAGAGCAGGTGATCGGCTCAACCATGTCATGTCTGCCTGCACTCGATTTCCCCAAAAGTAAAGGACACAGTGAAGAACAGGTTGGTCAGCAAAAATTAAAACCATACTGGGCATTTAGGTTTTTGTGGCCTCACTAGTGTCAGGCATACCCGTGAGACATGAAAAAGGTGACATCCGAAAACAAACCCCTGTAGGGGGGTCTGGGGTTCCCCCCCCCCAGATTTTTTTGTGATTTGAACATGTAAAATGGGCAATTTGCTGTACTCTGGTGAAGAGAATTAAAGACAAAGAAAACTTTTATTTCAGTTCAAATTAATAGTAAAATGAGCCAAACAAGTTAGTCAGACAACCTTCTTGACTTTACCCATACAACGTGTGAAGGTGTTTACTAAGAAAAACGTTAAAAAACAGCTCAGAAAAACGGTTAAATTGGAAAAACCTTGTTGATAAAACTTTTTTTTCAAGTGAATGAGAGAAAAGGCATTAAATAAGACAAAAAAACTTAGAGCCACCAAATTCCCTTACAATAAACTATTATATTCTCTCTCTCTCTCTCTCTCTCTCTCTCTCTCTCTCATACATATATATATATATTATACATATATATATATATATTATACACACATATATATATTATACACACATATATATACATAAGCCTCACCCGCAGAAAACATTTTTTTGTCGTTACACTCATAGCTCCAAAGAAAAACCTGCTGTTCTAGTTTACACTACCTGGGAAACTGTCTGATCAGGACCTTAACATATCTCTTTAGACTGAGATGCATCCAAGCGAATCCATCATCTTGTTCAGTGAATTGGAAACAGAAACTAAGACAAACTTAACCTCTTTTCATGTTAAGTTATTTATACATTTTAATCAAATGAAATTGTGAGTCTGGCACATTGCCTCTGTAAGGAGACCTTACTTACTCACTCACTCACTCACTCACTCACTCACTCACTTACACACACACACACACAGTGTTTGCTGCTGTAAACAAAGAAAGTGAAGCAGTAACTTTTCAGGAAGCTTTTCAAACAGTGTTCCAGGGATCACATTTTCCTTTGAGGAAAGTTTGTTTATTCAGTTATGAAATTATACCTTTGAAAATGTCCCTTTTCTGCCACGCCTTTTTAAGCGCATGACAAACCAGGCCCCCTCTTCTCTTTCACAGGTATTATGAATACATGTTTGGCGGGGGTAAGAGGCAGCCGGGCAAACACAGGCGAGGGGGCGGCTCCGAGCTGACGGAGCTGCAGGTCTGGATCTCATCACCTGACTCTGGGTGTGACGGTTACCCCAGTGTGACATCTGACGAGTCATGTGAGTCTGATGTCACTTCCTCATTCAAACCAGTTTTGTATCAGGTGTGTGTGTGTGTGTGTGTGTGTGTGTACATGTTGTGCTACTTTACATCTCTGCTTTCACTTAATTTCATAAGGACATTTATTTCCCAGCTGTAGATAGTAATTAAGTTTCTGGTAATTTGTCTGCCAGTATTTGTTGTTTGTTTTTACTGTCTCTTAAATGCAATTTCTAATGTCTAATTTTGATGTATTTTATGCGCCATGTAGAGCATTTTGAATGGCCTTATGTCTGAATTATGATGCTCTGTTAAAGAATAATCTGCTCTACTGTGTGTAGAGTAGCAGGCCGGGAAAATATATAAAAAGGCAACAATTTTATTATGTTCTTTAATTTTAAAGCATGACTCCCCTACCTTTTTTTTTTTTTTTTTTTTTTTTTTTTTTTTTTTTAAATAAAAAAAAGTAGACGGGGAACTAGGTTGCATGAATGTTATCTTGGTTATAATGGTATGACAGTCACAAGGGCCTGTTTTTCTGCATGAGTACTTTCACTTTCTTTTTTAAATGTTGCTGTAACAACCTTTTACGGAAGTGACATTTAAAATGCAGAAGTTGCATTTTTTTTAATGTGACATTTCATAAGTTTAATTTAAAACAGTTTTTAGGCCCAAAGTGCTTAAAAAGAGGGAACAATAAGAAATTCCAGTTTCTAACAAAACAAAAACTAAACTAGAAAAAAAAAAGAAAGAAATGTGTGTACTACTGAGTGTGTAGGCGCCTGGCTTTAGTACAATAATAACCACCTGCGATGCTGTAACAACACTGACAATGCCCAGCTCATGCAATGCACATGTTTGTGTCCACAGATGAACTGACGGTGGACCTGCCGTATGCCGTACTGAAAGCACCAAAGGTCTGGGGAGCCCTGCATGGTAGGATTTAGCTTTTTTTGTCCTATGTACTATGTAGCCGGACTAGCTGTATTTTGTCCTACAAGATGTTTTTTCCCCCCTGTTCCAGTTTTATGCTAAGCTAAAAGTTAATGTCCCCTTTTTTGACAGGTTCATATTTACCAGACTTTTTCTTCTCATCCTCAACTTTCAGAATGAACATTGTTAAGAATAATTTCAAAAAATGTCAAACTTATTCTTTTAAATGATTTAAAAAATTACAGAGTTATTTCTGAAGATCAGATAATTACCCCTTGAGCTCTACTCATGTGTTTATAAGATGTTAAATCTTGGAGTCAAACCTTGCAACATAAAAATAACTTTGTTTCCGTGGGGACTTTGATCTCATATATCTAGGTTGGTTATCTATTAACAGTGACTTCCTTTTTATGGTATCATAAAAACCTCCATGAAGTTAACATGATTATGTACAATGTGTTTGTTAAAGCCTGGAAATCCAGACTCGCAGCTGTCAAATTAAAAAAAATTCTGCACACTGGTCTGGGCACGAACCATTGAAGCTCATGATAGCAATGCCGGAAAATTCGGTTTAAGTTGGGAAGGTCTATTGGTCATCGCCAGACCCCTACATCTTTCTAGATTGTTCTAGATGTGGGTCTGGATTTCCAGGCTATGTTTGTTGTACACGCACAGTAACATTTTGTTTTCGTCGTTTTTCTAGGTTTGGAAACTTTAAGCCAGTTGGTGTACGAAGATGAATATGGAGCTGTAAGTGAATGATCATATGTTTGCTTCAAAGGAAATTCTTCATAACAAGGATCTTTAGTTGTGTTTTAGAATGTTTTGAACAAGCCTTTTTCTTTACTTTGTATCTCTTCAGAAAAGCATCAACGCCACGACCATCACTGACTTCCCCAGGTTTGCACACAGAGGAATCTTACTGGACAGCTCTCGCCACTTCCTGCCCATCAAAGTCATCCTGGCAAATCTGGTGCGTCACTAAAACCTCCCTGTTGTGTTGTTATTTTTATTTATTCAGTTAATGCAGTGCATAGCAGCTTTGACAGCATATGCCTCAAAAAAATACATTAAATAATAATAAATTAAAATAGTTCAGTTCTCCGCAAAAATGAATGAATTGACTATTCAATAAAAATTTTTTTTTAATTCACAGTTAAAATATATATTTTTTCTTTTTGTTTATTCATACATGCAGGAAACCATGGCGATGAACAAGTTTAATGTGTTCCACTGGCACATAGTGGACGACCCTTCCTTCCCTTACCTGAGCAGAACCTTTCCCCAACTCAGCCAGCAGGTCAGCAACATGTTACTGTTATTGGTTGCGGGTCTCTTGCCTGTGATGAATGTGTTTTGTTTTGTATTATCTTTATTTTGTGCATTTAAAGCACTCTGAGCTGCATTTTATGTATGAAGGGTGCTATACAAATAAAGATTATTATTATTATTATTATTATTATTATATTATTGGTGTCAAAAATCAGCAAAAGATAAAAGTTGAGTGGTTTCATATCACAAAACTGTATTTTTTCCCAAGCTCATTCATCCATTGTTGTTATATCTTGTGCGCACAGGGAGCTTACCACCCGTACACACACGTTTACACACCCGCTGACGTGAAGATGGTGATCGAGTTTGGCCGTCTGAGAGGCATCCGGGTCATCCCAGAGTTTGACACTCCGGGACACACACAGTCCTGGGGAAAAGGTGCGTTGCGTTTTGAAATGAGTATCTATGTACCTAATCTGTTTTTGGAAGTATTTTTGATCTAAGTCCTTCTTATCAAGGTGAGACACTGCAGGTGATTAGAGGTAAAATGTTGAACACTTTGCCAGTTGATTACTGACATTAAAACATTCACTTTTTGTATTAATTTTTTTTTTTTAGAAATTGTTGAATAAATATGCAGATTGGGAAATATTTAGGTAATTATGCACACATTTGTATCTGTTTTAAAACACAAAAATATCAAACAGACTAGGTTTAGTCAAATAAATATTTACAAAGAATGCTTTTTTCATATAGTTTTCCTTAATGCTTTTGTCATGGGTATGCTCACCCAGGACCTACAGCTGGCGTAGTAAAAACACTACCTCATTCATCCAAATGGGGCGCAAGAATTAACACAAACTGAAAGTCCCTCTGCGCACCTTTTTAATATATATCTGAAAACATTAAAGAGCATAAAACACAATGTCCACTTCTTCACTAGGCCAGAAGGACCTGCTGACGCCCTGTTACTCTGGCTCCAAACCTTCGGGAACCTTTGGGCCGGTGAACCCCATCCTGAACACAACCTACGACTTCATGAGACAGTTCTTCAAGGAGATCAGCAGCGTGTTCCCTGATGCCTACGTTCACCTGGGAGGGGACGAGGTGGACTTCAGCTGCTGGTATACATTGTGTACACTATGTTTTAGGGGGAAAAGTATATTCTGTAACAATGGAAGCTATTGAAGGGTTTTAGGGCAACGGGAAAGAAAAAAAATTAGTGGATTTCTTTATTTATTAATTACAAAATTCAATATTGAGAAAAAAAAGTCAACTCTTCTGGTCCATCAAATGCAGTGAGGGGAGCGACCTTTCCCGTGGCCCTGATACTCTTCCGTATAGATGGCAGTTCATGTTAATTTTTTTTATTTTTTTACCCTACAGGAAGTCCAACCCGGACATTCAGAAGTTCATGATCGAGCAAGGCTTCGGACAGGACTACAGCAAACTGGAATCATTCTATATCCAAAGGTGTGTTTCTGAGTTCAGACTAAGTACAGTAGTTTTTTGTTTAAAGGTGCACTGAGGAACTTTCAGTTTGTGTTCATTCTTGAAATATTCAAAAGTTCCTCTTAGCACCTTTTTAATGGGTTGATGTGGAGGACCAATACTGATGTGTTTGAAACAATAAACTCGGTAAACAATGTGGTAAAATAAACCTTTTTAAACAGCAAACTGCTTATTAAAGTAGAAATAATTGGATTATTTTTGTGCCTTGTTCCCGTGTTCTTTTATCCAATAGGCTCTTGGATATTGTCAGTGGTACCAAGAAAGGCTACATGATCTGGCAGGAGGTCTTTGACAATGGAGTTAAGGTAACTTACATCAAATAGCTCCAATGCTTCATTATTTATTAAAGCTATTTTCATGTGACAGCACTTTTATTTTATATGCCAACTAGACCAAGATGTCGGGGCCACATTTTATTTTATTGATTAATACCTTTTCACCATGTATAAATCACCTTTTTGTTTTGTGTTTTTCATTCTGTATTATTAAAAGGAAACGTTGCCATTTTGGGAAAGAAGCTTTTTGTCTCTCTGTTAAAAAATGTAAAGACGCCATGATCAAAACCAACTTTTTTTTTTCTAAACGCCAAATATTATGTTAACCCGAAGCTGCTAAATTTAGTGTTGTCAATCTTCAATCTATCTCTCTGCTAGAAAGTGAATACAGACACAGACTTCCCAAAATGTCTACCCTTTCCTTTTAAAGGTGCACTATGCAACTTTAGGTGTGTCAGAGAAGTGAACATTTTCTAAGGCATATTCTCGTAACTGAATAAACAAAACAAAAACAAACCACACAGGAAAATGTGATCCCTGTGAACACTGTTTGAAGTTAGAAAGCTTCCTGGAATGTTACTGTTGTTGTTTACAGCAGCAGGGCCCACAGTTTGGTTTACAAACATATTCTAGTCTTACGTTTGGTTCCAGGTTCTTAAAAAAAAAAAAGGTTTCTAATTATGATAGAATTATTCAATACTGAGAATTACAGGTAGAGAGAAATCTATTTTGTTAACCAACTGTGGCCTCTTCAAATGTAAACAAATCCCTCCTCCTCTGAAACTGCATAATGCACCTTTAACCAAAAAGCCCTAACCCCTCTAAGTACATCAGCTCTGGTCTGTAACCATTGCAGTTAAAGGCAGACACAGTAGTGCATGTGTGGATGAGCAACGGCGCTATTCAGGAGATGGCCAAGGTGACGGCAAAGGGCTACACCACCATCCTCTCATTCCCGTGGTACCTAGATTACATTAGCTACTCTCAGGACTGGCAGAAGTACTACAAGCATGAGCCGCTCAACTTCAACGGTCAGTTCAAAAATGGGGGCAAAAAAATAACATCAAATTAATGAATTTTGGTGACGGGATTTTGTTCAACAGGCTTACGCTTTAAAAGAAGTGCACAGTTGTGACAAATAGAGACAGACAGACAGAGAGACAGACAGAGAAGAGGTGAAGATGGGGCAGTGTGGCTGGTGGTTTCACATGTTGTTTCTTCTTAAAGGTGCTCCGAGGAACTTTCAGTTTGTTAGTTCTTGCGCCCCCTTTGGACACAAGCGGTAGTGTTTTTACTACGCCAACTGTAGTTCCTGGGTTAGCGTACCCATGACAAAGGCATCAAGAAAAACAATATAAAAATAGCATTCTTTGCGCTGATGATCTCGTTTGCTGTTATACATCCTTCATGATCATCAGAGGAACACATTAGACTGTTTCAGAAATATTTAAAAGTTCCTCGTAGCTACTTTTAAATTTAAATGAGAGCCAATGAAGGCTTGGGACATGTTCGTCTTTGCCCCCCCCTCCCCTGCCACCCCCCTAACTTCAAGCCCGTTTCTCTTGCGTCATCTTGCGGATACTGATCCTTTGCGTGTGTGTGTGTGTGCGCGCTGCGGTGTATACTGATACTTGTGTGTGTGTGTGTGTGTGTGTGTGTGTGTGTGTGTGCGCGCTGTAGCTGAAGCCAGACACACTTATCCACGTCTGGAAAGGAACCCAGAAGCAGTACCAGAGTGAGATGGCTAATGTAACGTCAGCAGGGTACCAGACCCTGCTGTCCACGCCCTGGTACCTGAACCGTATCTCCTACGGACAGGACTGGCAGGGGCAGTACAGGGCCGACCCGCAGGATTTCAAGGGTTCGTGGCTTTTGATTTTAGTGGCCGAGACTCACCCTGCGTTCCAATCCCCATACTTCCCTACTATTTAGTATGTCAGAAAAAGATTTAGGATGTCCCAATACATGCACGTTAATTGTAGTATGCTGAAAATACACAATTGCCCCACTAACTCCAAAAGCATTTTGGAGTATTCGTCTTTATTCTTGACATTTCTCGACATAATGAAAAGAAATCTTCCTTATCTGATTATTTTTATTTTTTTTCTGTGGCCCTAAAATGTTTCTGTACTTTAGTATTTAGTGTAGTTAAAAGAAAAAGTATGTGATTTGGAACGCAGGGTTACTTTTTTTAATGACTGGTCCTTTGCTGTTTTATACAAGATTGTTTTTTTTGTTTTAAGTTTCTACGTGAGTGTAGGGCTGGGTATCGAAGTTCAATACTTTTTCGGTACCGAACAAAATGCCTCAATATCATCGAGTTATAGAAAAATGTAGGGTATCGATATGTGCAATTGATCTAAAGATGTAAAAGAATTGGTGACTGGCTGTGTGGAGCTGCAGTGGCTCAGGAGATAGGACATGTGTGGAAATCTGAAGGCAGTTACTACGAGTGTAGCCAAGTTCAAGTTTGATTTATTGATATTTTGTATGTTTTTTTAGGATAGGATAATGTGTTAAAACTCATTTCAAGTATCGAAGTCAAGGTATCTGTATCAATATAGAATTAGTTTTAAGATACCCAGCCCTACATGAGTGTTGTTGGGACTTTGCCTCACCATTATGATTCTGTTTTATTGTTATGTTTTTGGTCTCACTCTAGAGTTGTTTCAAGAATCGAATCTTTACGTATTGTTTCATTGACATGCCAGTTGTTTAAGTTTTTTTAAATGGTCACTTCTGTGCAAATATGTGTGTAAGCCTGTTGAATGAAATATCTTAATCATGGGAAGAAAATTACTATATAATCATAATTGTACATTTTATTTGCCCACACCCTTGTCCAGTTTAATATTGCCTAGATGTTTATATAGGCCTGAACTCATTAAATATGACATTTTCTATTTAAAAAAACCAACAACACAGGAACTGACGCACAAAAGAAGCTGGTGATTGGTGGAGAAGCCTGTCTGTGGGGCGAGTATGTGGACGCCACCAACCTGACACCCAGACTCTGGTACGGCTCCATGATAAAGTCTTTATCATAAAATCAAATGTTAAACCTTGTCACATCATAAGACTACTGAAGAGTAGAAGGGCCATAGGGAAGAAATAAAAATATGAGGATGTTTTTATTATTATGCACTTTAAGAATAAAGACTAAATTCAGTATTGAGAAGGAAACAAATCTACCTTTTTAAGACTACATCAAACAGCTCATATGACTGCCTCAACAAAAGGCCTTGTGTAGATGAATTGGTGAAGGTGTACTCTTCAGAATCGGCTTTAGTAACAAAGGCATTACTTCTCTTGTAGCTCATAAACACAGTGTAGTGGTCAGTGTTAGGACTTTGAAGTAGCCTAGGCTGGGCTCAGCTCCTCACATAGCTGTCAGTCACTCCCCTAGCTCACTTTGATGGACCAGAAGAGATGATTTTTTTTTTCTCTATCTAATTCTGTCTTTATTCTGGAAATGTCAACCTTATTCTCAAAGTGCATAAGAAATAAAAAAAAATCTCAATTTTTTTCCCCCCTTTCCCGTGGTCCTAATATTCTTCCATACAAGACTGTTCACACACTTTTATATTTATTTTCTCCCTCTCTCTCCCCCCCCTCCCTTCAGGCCTCGTGCCAGTGCAGTAGCCGAGCGTCTGTGGAGCGCCAAGGATGTGACAGACATCCAAGACGCCTTCAACAGACTGTCAGTGCACCGCTGTCGCATGGTGGAGTAAGTATCTCTTCTTTAAAGGGGGCACTATGTAACTTTGGGTGTGTGAGAGAAGTGAACATTTTCTAAGATATATTCTCATAACTGAATAAAACACCTTTACTCGCAAGAAAATTAGATCCCTGGAACATTGTTTGAAGTTAGAAAGCTTCCTGAAAAGTTACTGTTTCACTGTTGTTGTTTACATCAGCATCATTACATTCTAGACTTACATTTGGTTCCAGGTGCCAATTTTTTTTTTTATGATTTATAGAATTATAAATGAATGTGGAGTAAATATGTTTTGTAAATTAACTGCAGGCTCAGCAAATGTAAACAAACAAACTGAAACTATAGTGCACCTTTTTAGACAACTAATTTGCCTCAACGTCATTATTCGAATGCTGTGTTTGTTAGTTAAGTTACCATCCAAACACAAAACGTCCTGTGTGTAAGAGCCATATTCATCATTCAAACTATCTGTTCCTATCCAGGCGTGGGATCCCAGCTGAGCCTCTGTTCACAAGCTACTGTCCCCGTGAGTACAAGGGCATCTGAACACAGAAGAAAGAGAATCTACTCCTCACGTCACTAACTGAGAAATCACCTCATGATGCTGAAACACACACACCATCCTTTTTTTAAATCTGCTGAATTCTGAATCACATACAATATCATAAACCTCATGAATGTGATGTTTTTTTATGAATGTTTGTTTAATTGATTGTAAATAAAATGGGGAACTTGTTAGGTGCTCGACTGGTGTCCTTTTTTAACAATTGTATTAAACAGATGGGGTGCGCTCCGTGGCGTAGGGGGTAGAGCGCACACCATATATGCTCAGTCCTTGTTGCAGTGGTTGCGGGTTTAAATCCGACCCGTGGACCTGTTACTTAAAAAAAATCTTTAAAAACAAAAAAGATGTGAAATATTTGACTGCAAATTTATTTTTACACCCAGCAAAAAACATGATACAGTGTACAATTGGTGTTGTCCTTTGTTGCAGTGTTTGTATATATTTTTTAAAGTTTTAAATAGCTTTCTAACTCATGCTACTTTTCAGTAGTGGTCAAGTCCTTTTTTTGTTCATCAGCAAATCCTCATTCTCAGCCATTGGTCCCATTGCTTAACAGTTTGATTTGATTTGATTGAAATTTATTTTGAACATGTAAAAGAAAAAAATTAAAATGTAAAGAAAATAATGGTGTTACACAAAATACAAAGCATAATTAGAGACATGAATGATAAATACTTGATGATTGTAACAGTGTTGATAACTGGGTGATCACAGCAGACCAGCCATTCTCTTGAGCAGGACGCTCTGGTCCTGGGGGTTCATGGCCTCGTAGGTGTCCAGCTCCAGGGAGAAGGTGGCGTTACCGGACGTCAGTGTTCGCAGGATGGTGGAATATCCCTTTAGGAAGGAAACAGGGAAATGAGCGGGTCAGTCACACTCCTTTAGCGGTACTCAAAAGCTGTCTGTATACAGTTACATTAAAAGGCGCTCCGAGGAACTTTTCAGTGAGTGCTAATTCTTGCACCCCCTTTGGACAAAAGCGGTAGTGTTTTTACTACAGCTGTAGTTTCCTGGGTGAGCGTATACCCATGACAAAGGTATTAAAGGTGCAGTGTGTAATATGACATCATCAAGAAAGTTCTACAAAGTTCTAGAATGCAACACTCCCTGGGTAACCCCAACCCTTTCGAATAATAACAGAAGCTACAGTGGCCTTCAAGGACAAGAACAATTCTAAATTTTAAACAATGCACCTGATGACATTCCAACTATGACACTTTCAAGATGGCGGCACAAGGTCTTGGTCCAAAATATGCAGAAATATGGACATATATGAGACCGTTTCTAAGGAAAAAAATAATAATTCTAAAAAACAAATTCAGCTATTATGCACTAAATTAAACGTACTTATGGATATTATAATTATTTTCTACAAAATCTGCTAGGAAATAAAACCCCAAATTCTACACACTGCAGCTTTAAGTAAAAATATATAAAAATAGCATTCTTTTCACTGATGGTCTCGTTTGCTGTTCAATGTAATTTATGATCATCAGAGGAAAAATTAGACTGGTTTAGAAATATTTAAAAAGTTCTTTGTAGCAAAGTACCTGGAATTTCTACGTAAGTGCAGTACTTAAAAAATGTAATTGAGTTAAATATGCATTTCCTTTAACTATCCTTATTTAAAACAATATTTATTACAATATAGTAGTACATATTTCTCTTTGTTTCCAGAATAGTAAATAACTGTCGGTGTGACCCATTAAATGAAACTACATGCCAAAACGTTTGACTGATTAATCATCTCACCATCATCTCAGCCAGGGGCACGGTGGCTAGCAGCACCTTGTCGTCGTGGCGACTCTGGATGTCCCGTACGGTCCCTCGTCTCTGGGCCAAGTCTCCCAGCACCGTGCCCAGCTGTTCCTCTCCTACCGTCACCTCCAGAGACATGACGGGCTCCAATACCTGCCCTCCTGCCTGCCTCAGGGCCTGGGGGGGGCATAGCAAAACACAGCGGTGAATTATCTATCTGTCTGTCTGTCTGTCTTTCTGTCTGTCTGTCTTTCTGTCTATCAATTACCTTGTACTTTAAATTCCTGGTGGACACATGCCCTGCCTCCCTATACCCATACTTATACCCATACTTTGGGTATGGTAGAAAAAACATTATTGTGTTCAGATTTAGTATGCTTAAAAATATCCGGATGTCTAATACATCCGTCCGAGATTTTTAGTTTTGAAATCAGTGTGCTATTTGAGCCATTCTGACCCACAATCCAGGAGCACTGGAAGTGACGTCACATCGCCAGAGCCTCCATATGAAAACAACCAGCGATGTGACGGATATGAAAGCAAGAGGCAAGATCAATGCGAAATGTTATGAGGAAATAAATAAGTAAAAGTTTGTACCAATTGTATGCCTACTGCATGCTAACTAAATAATTTTTATGATAAGATGTAGTATGTAGAATTGAAAAAAATTGTGATTTGGAATGCAGCCATTATGTTTTTGTTGTTGTTGTGTTTTTGTACCTTGAGCATGCAGCGGGACACACAGGCAGACACCATGGCTGGAGAGGTTCCTGGTTGCATCGCCACACTTTGGATCAGCGTGGACACGCCCAGTAAAGGGTAACCTAGCAACGGGCCTGAAGGTGGAAGCAGGGATTGAACACACGTCAATGTTTCTAGTTAAAAGATTCTCCAAAGAACTTTCAGTTTGTGTTCATTCTTGCGCCCCCTTTGGACAAAAGCTGTAGTGTTTTTACTATGCCAGCTGTTCCTGGGTGAGCGTATACCCATGACAAAGGCATTATGAAAAACTATATAAAAATAGCATTCTTGTACTGATTTTATCGTTTGCTGTTTCTTGTAATTAATGATCATCAGAGGAAAAATTAGACTGTTTCAGAAATATTTAAAAATTCCTCGTAGCATCTTTAAAATAATACACTGTGGCAGTGTAAAGTATAAAAAGATTTTTTTTTGCTCTATCATACCTTGCAGATACGAGCTGTCTACTCCGTTCTCCACCGCCTCTTGTATTTCCGGTGACAGCTGTTCCTTCAGTTCCTCAGTGAAGGAGAATTCACAGGAGCCGGACGGAGAGGAGGCATCCACTGGTCTGACGGACAGCTCTACTGTTGCTATGTGTCGTCTCTCCCCAACAGTACGGTCCAGCGTATCTAGTCAAGTCAGGTCAAACTTTGTCAATTCTTAAAATATGGAGGCATACATTAGGATCAAAATGGTGTTTGTCTCTGAACCACAGTGCAATAGGAACATACTAATAATAATAATAATAATAATAATAATAATAATAATAATAATAATAAAGTAGAATAAGATAAAGATTAACAATATTAACAGTAAATAAATTCTAAATACTAAATAGTGCAAAAAGCGTACAAAATAAAACCTTATATAAAAAATAGAATATAAAGTATTAAGTAGAAAATGTGCAATCTACATTATAGAGATAAGCAGGAAAGAATATATACAGGAAGAAAAAAAAATACGGAAAAGTACAGTTTGCAGTTCCTCCCCTATCCGTAACCTAGTATCCAACTAATGTTTGTAAACTAACCAAGGTGTAAGACATTTGTTTAAAAAGTGTACTAAATGCTATGCTGCATAATCAAATGTTGGCATTAAGATTGGCAACCGGACCCTGGATTAATTCAAATTGATGTGTAACAAAAACAGTTGAACCACAGTGAACCTGTGTCCTAGAGCACTGATTGTGAAGTGTAGCTGTTTACCTGTGGTAGAGACTTGGTGGAGCACAGTCTCCCTGTAGGCCACCTGCAGCGGTCCCAGGTGGGTCTCGATGTTGTATTCTCTGCGGATGCGATCGTGGATGATCTCGATGTGCAGCTCTCCCATCCCACACAGAATGGTCTGAGGAATAGAGAGAGGGAGACGGATATTAAGTTTAGTTTATTTCTATCACAAAGCATCACATAATACTGTAACATAAATAGTAAAGAAAATAGTAAAAATATATGTAATGTAAAATAATAATGATATTGACATTATTATTAATTTCTGTGTTAGAGTCTATACTGTATATATTACGTGCAGAAGATATGAAAAAATAGATAAATGCATTCTCATTCATATACATGTTGCCATGCATGATTCACTTTTCTATTTGTTTAACATCTTTTTTCGTAGATCTATTTTTTTTTAAATCTTTGTAGCTTGTAACATTTATTTATTTTATCTAAATAATTCCACCATGTTAACTCTCTTTGTCTTTCTAAGTAGATTCATCATGGCTGATGGCAGCACAGACTTAAAGGAGAAGGTCCGACTCCCGGCTAATCCAATGATGGTCTTACCTGGCCGGAATCTGGGTCGAGCCGGACTTTCAGACTGGGGTCTTCTCTCTGCAGGCAGCTGAGCGCGTTCTCAAGGTCTTTGATTGATTGATTGATTGATTGATGTAAAAGAAAACAGAAATTGTCATACAGAAAAATAATGATATTACACAAAATAGAAAGCATAACTAGATACATGAATGACCAACACTTCAGGATTGGAATGGCAGGTTCGAAAAGGAGTGGGAAGAAGTTCACACTCATTTAATCCCACCCCTTCTCTGTAAACCATTGTTATTTAAAGGTGCTACGAGGAACTTTTAAATATTTCTGAAACAGTCTAATTTTTCATCTGATGATCTTAATTGACATTCGAGACCATCAGTGCAAAGAATGCTATTTTTATATAGTTTTACACCTACATGTAGCACTTACATATGGCACTGTAGTTTGGTTTATTTGAAGCTATACTACTTACAGTACATGATTCTTGTTGTTCTGAATTTGTACCTTCATGGTTGAATGCACTGACTTTAAGGTTGCTTTGGGTAAAGCACCGGCTAAATAAAATGTAATGTAAAGTAATAATCCCTGTCACGTACCGGCCTGTTTAGCCATGGTGGGAGGCTCTATGGTGCAGAAGAAGACAGGTTCAGGGACCTCCACCCCTGACAGCACCACGCTGACGTGCTTCTGCCCCGTGTCGGCTTGGTACCGTCGGGCCGCCGCCGCTGCCGAAGCCTTCGATGAAACTATGGTGTCCCCTGTGACTGTCTGAAGACAATGGCAAGGCAAGTTTATTCCTATAGCACAATTCAGACACAAGGCCATTCAAAGTGCTTTACAGGGGCATAACATACATCAAGATTAGAAATTGTATTTAAGAGATAGTTCAAACAAAGAAGAAATGCAGGCAGAGACATTGCCAGAAACATATTATTTCTCGTGCACCGATCACGGTTTAAAGGCAGGTTTTCTTCAATCTTGCGTCACTATAATAGTTTTTTTTCTCATCCACTGATTACATTGAACAGACAATAACAACAAACGAATAAAAAAATAATCCAAATAAAAATACAAATTACAAAAGTATAAAACAATAACTTTTCTGAATGGGGGTTGAGGATGTCTTACCTGCTTCAGTCCTACAGTCAGAGCGATGTTTCCCGCCGTCATGGAGGAGATCTCCACCTGCTGATCAGCAAACGGCACCAACAGCCGGCTCATCCTCTCACTACACAAAAAAGTTATTTTATTTATTTATTTTTTGGGGCATTTTTAAGCTTTATTTGACAGCTTTGGAGAGACAGAGATGAAATGGGGCAGAGAGGAGAATGAAATGCAGTAAAGGTCCACAGGTTGGATTCGAACCCGCGACCACTGCAACGAAGGCCGGAGCCAATATAGTACGCGCTCTATCCACATTCTTTTAACGATTAATTGTGAAGCCCTATTGAGTCTTATGGACACTAGTACATACACACTGTTCCTGTTGATGTTGTGGACGGCCGTCTGTGTCTTCAGAGTTCCAGAGTAAATCCTGAGGAACACCAGCGGACCTCGCTGCTTGTCATGGACAACCTTGAAGGCCAGAGCGCACAGATCGTCTCCATACCAACGCCTGTAGGATGGGAGATATGATAACACAGAGATTATGGCCTGAAAACAGTGAACAAATGTATATTATTAAAAAAAAACATTGCCTATAGAGGCTCAGTCCTCTTCACAGCAGACCACGGGTTAGAATCCAGCCCGGGTCGTTCTCTGCATGTCATTCCCCTCTCTGCACCAGGCCAAAAAAATATCTAAAAAATGTTTTTTGTATCATAGCACAGTATCTTCAATGAGCGATGATTACAGCATGTTTGGAATGTCCATCTTTCATGCAATGAACATGTATTGTCTACTTGAGTGTTTTAGATGAGAAAATATTTTCAAATCGGTTTCAACTGAGGCTCCTTAAGATTACTCCACAGACTTCCAGTTAAACCAGTTTAACAGAGTAAGTCACTAATTCACTATAAGAAAGCCTTGGTATAAAAGGCTGACACGATGTGATTAAGTAAAACTATTTTTTTATTGAAATTCTGTATTTTTTTTAAATTCCTCTCGTCTCCCTCTTATCTGAACGCAAAACTTTGACAAAAATCTTCATGACCACCAATCAACTTGGTTCTGAATTAGTTGACAGATTCCACTCACACCAGGTCGTGGTGGCGTTCGTCGGGGGCGGGCAGGTAGGCGGTGATGGCGTCTAACAGAGGCTGAACACCTTTGTTCTTCAGGGAGCTTCCACAGAGCACCGGGACGCCTCTACGGGCCAAAGTCACCCGCCGCACGGCCTCCTGCAGCTGGGGACACATGAGCACAGGTTACCCAAGCACCAGCACCAAATGGTAGATGGTAAATGGAGTCCACTTCTATAGTGCTTTCCCCTGGTTTTTCACAGACCCAAAGCGCTTTACATTGTTATGTACACATTCACACACACATTCATACACCGATAGCAGTAGCTACCACGCAGGGTGCAAGCTATGTAACTATCGGGAGCAATTTAGGGTTCAGTGTCTCTTTGCCCAGGGACAGTTGGACATGTGAATTAAGTTAAGTTTCTTTATTAGTCAATTTACACGAGGCACATTGAAATTCGTCTTTTTCGTATATCCCCTCTCAAGTTACCACACTTCGGAGGGGGATAGAGCGCAGGGTCAGCCATAGTACAGCTCCCCTAGAGCACTCTGGTTAAGTGCCTTGCTCAAGGACACAATGGTAGAGATGGTGGGCACCGTAGATGTAATACCAGCCATCACTAGTTTTACTACTAACACTCTCCTGTCCGGTGCCGGGGATCGACTCAGCGACCTCATGGTTACTAATCGGCCCTCTTTCCTCTAGGCCATCCAACCATCCCCAAGCACCAGCACTACTCTAGACGTATTATACTTTGGTATCATGCAATACAACACTTACTTTCATGGAGGGAACGGCGTCAAAGTTGTCACTGAAATCAGTCAGCAGCAGATCCGCAAACTCGTCATCCAGATCAGCAACCTGTGAATCAAAACGGAAGTGTAAACTAAAGAAGAAGAAAAAATCTAGAATGTCTTGATGTTGTTTTTTTTAAGGATTTTTTAGCATTTTCAAGCTTTATTAGATAGTACAGAGTTGAAATGGGGAGACAGAGAGAGGGGGGGGAGGGGATGACCTGCAGTAAAGGTCCACGGATCGGATTTGAACCCGCGACCACTACGCCACTGGAGCGCCTCGTGTCTTGATGTTTTAACATTGATATAAAGTAAATGCTATGAAATGCACCTGCTCAATCAGCGCTGCCCTGGCCTCGTGGACCTCCTGCAGGAGTTCAGGCTCATCCGACCGGTCCAGAGGTTTGCTTTCAAACGTCCGTCCATCTTCTCCCAGAGAGCGGAGCTTCCAGACAAGCTTCTGTTTGGTTAACAAGTCCACCACACCAGAGAAGCTTTTACCACTGCCCACAGGAATCTACCAAACAGAGGAGGAAACTCAATTACATGGTGACACACTCCCCAATTGTTTTTTTTTTTTTTTTTTTTGCTTCATTATATGGACTTGGAAAGACAGGAAAGAGGGGGAGACATGCAGAGAACTGACCCGGGCGGGATTCGAACCTTGGTTTTTAAGTAAACTTTATTTGTAAGTGTAATGTCTTATCTTGAATCTTGATGTATTTTATTTGTTTTTAGTGTCTCTTTAATGCAATTTCTAACGTCTAATCTTGATGTATTTTATGCCCCTATAAAGCACTTTGAATGGCCTTGTGTCTGAATTGGGCTATAGAAATAAACTTGCCTTGTCTTTTCTGCAGTTTTCTTACAGTTTACCCTTCATTTCAAAATAGTCATTTGCCATTATTTTCTACCTGGACCTACCTGCAGGAGGACCGGGTTGGCTTTCAACTTCTTTCTTATGCTCTCAAGGGAGAAACTAAGGCTGAGAGAAAAACAATTCAAGAAGATGTTTTAATTGTTAAATTTTCAAAGAAATACAACAAATATGTAAAATACGTGTGTGTTGGGATTGTTTAGCTACTCACTCTGCGGCCGGCTTATCCATCTTATTGAGGAAACAGACACATGGAACGTGGTGCTTCTCCGCCTGTCGCCACACGGTCACAGTTTGAGCCTGAATGGGTTTCCAAGGGGACAGAAGCGAGTGTCAACATTTTTCTTTTAAAGTTTGAAAATATTTTAAAGGTGCACTATGTAACTTTGTGTGTGTCAGAGAAGTGAAAGTATTCTAAGGTTTATTCTCATAACTTTACTCGCAAGAAAATTGTATCCCTGTAACATTGTTTGAAGTTAGAAAGCTACCTTAAAAGTTACTGTTTCGCTGTTGTTGTTTACAGCAGCAGGGCCCTACAGTTTGGTTTACAAACATATTCTAGTCTTACGTTTGGTTCCATGTGCCTCAACCTAATTTTATGATGATAGAATTATTCAATACTTACTTATCACATAATGGAGAAAATATGTTTTGTAAACTAACTGCAGGCTATTCAAATGTAAACGAACCCCTCTCCCCTGAAACTGCATAGTGCACCTTTAACATGAGAAAAAGGTTTAAAACGAGTAGGTTACCTCGACGCCAGCTGAAGCATCGAATACAGCGACAGCACCATCAAGGACACGAAGTGCACGTTCTACCTCAAGAGTGAAGTCAACGTGTCCTGTCAACACACACACACACACACACACACACACACACACACACACACACACACACACACACACACACACACACACACACACACACACACACACACACACACACACACACACACTTTAGTGGCTTCTCCTTCTCATTTCCATTGGTAGATTTTTTTTTTTTTCTACCAGACCTTTTTTCTTTCTTTCTACCTGGGGTGTCTATGAGGTTTATTCTGTGGCTTTTCCAATCAAACGTGACGGCTGCCGACTGTATGGTGATGCCACGCTCCCTCTCCTGAGCCATGAAATCTGTGACTGTGTCCCCGTCATCCACGTCTGAAATGAAACAGAAATATATAACACATATGTGAGACACGGGAACAGACAGGTAGTAGTAGTAGTTTTTATTTAGTCATTTAAAAACAATAATTTATAAAACATATAATTTTACACATTCAACAACAGTTAATGACTAAAAAGGCTTAGGCTGAAGCAAAAGCTTATTTCTGCCTATCCTATATATTTATCTGTTTAAAAAATAATAATAAATAAAGAATATTTTTCAATCTGCAATCCTCAAAATGAATATCAAAAAGTTTTAAAAAATCTAAGAAATGCTGTTATGTGTTACCTTAAAAATTAACATCAAAGTAAGAACAAAATAAATGACTAAATCCTCAAAAATTGCATCACAAACAAAGAAATTAATTATTCAATTTGTCAGACTCAAAATTCAATTTGTAATTTTTCCCCCCCCATCCTACTACACACCTCCTAGGGCTCTTGTGTAGCCCGAGTAGTAAAGCATTCTCTCGGTGGTTGTGGTCTTGCCTGCGTCTATGTGGGCCATGATGCCAATGTTTCGGATCCTGCAGACACATCACACAGAAGTCAACAAGGAGCACAGAAGTTCGAGAACACAAGTTTAGTAGATGTATCTAAAGAACAGAGGCTGCAGAATAAAATAACTTACTTTGACGTTTCAGGATTGGCCACAGCCCGCAAGGATTTGACATCATCTATGACAGTAAACATGAATTACAATATTGATAATCGGACAGGATACAAGATGCAATGTGCAGGGTTCCTACAGCTTACGCAGGTTGAATTGGAGAATAATATTTTTTTAATAAAGGTGCACTATGTAACTTTGGTTGTGTGAAAAATTGGATGCTTGGAACACTGTTTGAAGTTAGAAAGCTGCCTGAAAATGTATTGTTTCACTGTTGTTGTTTACAGCAGCAGGGCCCACAGTTTGGTTTTACAAACATATTTCCAGTCTTACATTTGGTTCCAGGTTCCTCGAAATAATTTAGTTTTGATTCATGATGATAGAATTATTCAATACTAAGAATTACATGTAGAGTAAATATGTTTTGTAAACCAAAGGCAGGCGTTGCAAATGTAAACAAATCCCCCCCTCCCCTTAAACTGCATAGTGCACCTTTAAATCATGACTCACCTGGAAGAAAGCTGTAACGTCTCTTTACATGACAGCTCACTCTACACCTGCAGCGCTGTAGCCCAGCAGTTAACACAAACCTCCCCTGTGAATGACAACGTTATAGAGTCAACATGATTTTAACATAGTTTATGAACATTAGAACTGAATGAGGAAGACAGTATATTACCCAAATCATCCCACTCAATGTCCGGAACGCTTTGTCACGCATGTTTAATGTCAACTTTTCCCCTCAGAAGCGATAATAGGTCCATGGATAATAGAGGAACCATTGTGCAGCAAGATGGCAGTCAAACCAAGACCATAATAAAAACGCACATACTAGAACCAGCAAGTAAAACTAAATGCATAGCATAGACTTTAATAAATGTCCTACAAAACGACACACATCTACGTAACTGTCAAATGTCACGCTTTCACACGGTGCACCTCCAAAATAAATCCCCCAGGAACAGGAGGCGGGTGCGGATTTTTCCCCTTCCGGGCACGAGAACACAGTCGGACCCATTAAACCAACGGACAACAAGTGACGCCAAGATGACGTACTTCCTCTAAATATCGGCTACGGGGAAAACAACATCCAAGAACCCCAGCCTCAAGTTAAAAACACCAAAAACCCGCGTCTTTATCAACTGTTACCACCTGCGACGTATTCACCGCAACACGGAACTAATTAAACACAAACATGGTAAGAAAAACAAACCTTTTTCGTTGTACAAAGTGTCTTATCAGGCAGTTTTAACTGGTTAGCATATTGTGCTAGCGTTAGCTTCAGTGAACATGTGGCTTACTGACGTGCTGCTCTGCGCTGGTGTTTGTTGTGTTATATGAAAACCGTCTGACTTCCACTGACACATCGATTAAGTGTTTTAATATTAAAATTAAATAAACGTTACTTGTTTCCATACGCCGTGTTCATTTGTAGATCTGGGTTTTTGCAGATCCTAACAAGTATTATTGAATGAATTAAGGATAGCACAAGGCATTCATTTGTATTAAACGTATTTAATCAATCTGTTAAAAGTCTTACAATTGCTAAGAGATGGAAACTAGGATTTTTACCTTTTTTACTCTTAACGCTGCAATTAAATAATCCAAAATGAATGGGAGTATCTTCAAAAGCTAATAAAAATAACTTGCATTAAACATGACAGATCAGCATTACATGACATGATCCCACATTCACAAGTGACACAAGACATGGGGTTAGCCTTAACCCTCATTTTTGCTTTTTAGTTGTGTACATAACATATGACAATTATTAACTTTAATCTTAAAAACAACTCCATATCATTGCATGTCAGATTATCAAATGTCCAACATTATTGGTCCTCATTGAAACTTCTTCACTGTACACAGTATCCGACCTGTATTTGAAACTGTATATTTTTGCAAATCAAACCTGTGCATTATTATTATACCTTGTTATCAAGTTAAAATGATAATAGATTGATATATCTCAATATATTCTTTTTCTTCTGTAGCCCCAGAACGAGCACATTGAGTTACATCGTAAGCGTCATGGCTACCGTCTGGACCACCATGAGAAGAAGAGGAAGAAGGAGAGTCGTGAGGCCCACGCGCGGTCGCACAAAGCCAAGAAGATGATCGGTCTGAAGGCCAAGATCTACCACAAGCAGAGGCACTCCGAGAAGATCCAGATGAAGAAGACGTGAGTACAGGCGGACACATTATTACATTACAATACAATATTAAATAGAATATCTTTATTGTCATTGTAACAAGTACAACAAAATTAAGTGAAGTCCTTGTTCAGTGCAAAAAAACATCACATTGGTCACATCACATTTGGTAAAAATTATGTCAGTAGTTTATAGAATAAAACTCAATGTTAATTTAACTCAAACAAATACCTATATTTATATTTTATTATAGTAAAATGAGAGACACTGAACATTTGGAGTGGTCTCTTAATTTTTTCCAGGGCTGTATATAAATACCTACTGTAAAATACGTAAAAACACACCTTAAAAGCTATTGTCCAATGAACAACCAACCGATTCTGAATTGTATCTTTGCAGCATCAAAATGCATAAATAGTCAAACGAGAGACACTGAACATTTGGAGTGGTCTCTTAATTTTTTCCAGAGCTGTATATAATTACCTACTATTGAAAACTATTGTCCAATGAACAACCAACCGATTCTGAATTGTATCTTTGCAGCATCAAAATGCACGAACAGAGGAAGACCAAGCAGAAGGCTGATGATAAGACCCCAGAGGGAGCAGTGCCCGCCTACCTGCTGGACAGAGAGGGACAGTCCCGCGCCAAGGTCCTCTCCAACATGATCAAACAGAAGAGGAAAGAGAAGGCTGTAAGTACCAGCTGAAATCGGACGCCTTTTTTAATGTGATTGGTTGTCCACTTTGAATATTTCTTGTTTATATTCAAAAGGCATTTAAATTGGCTACCGGTCCCTGAATTGTAATTAAATTAATATGCCGGGCCTTGGAACCAAAAATGGTCGGGAGCCCTGCTATAACGCTTCATGTATTTCACTATAAATATGCTACATTAAATCTTAATATTTAACTGGTTAATAACCTAACTGTTAATTCTCGTTGGTAAACGGTTAAAGAAACAAATCTTAATGGCCATCCCTATTCAAATTTTTTTTTAAATATTTGTTAGTTTTATGGCAAATGATATAGAAGTTGTTGAAATTACTTCTGTGGTCTCTAAACACAAATATTGCATGTTTTTTCCTGTAGGGCAAGTGGGAGGTGCCCCTGCCCAAGGTGCGCGCCCAGGGAGAGACGGAGGTGCTCAAAGTCATCAAAACTGGAAAGAGACAGAAGAAAGCCTGGAAGAGGATGGTCACCAAAGTCACTTTCGTCGGCGACGGCTTCACTCGTAAACCTCCAAAGTATGAGCGTTTCATCAGACCCATGGTAAGAACACAGTACAGTTTATATTGTTAAAGGTGCACTATATGTAAGTCTGGTGAAGTAAACATTTGTTAAGGTATATTCTCATATCTCAATAAACAAACTTTCCTCACGGGAAAATGTGATCCCTGGAACACTGTTTGAAGTTAAAAAAAGCTTCCTGAAAAGTTACTGTTCACAGCAGCAGGGCCCTACAGTTTGTTTTTCAAACATATTCAAGTCTAATGTTTCGCTCAAAATAATGTAGTTATGATTTATGTTGACAGAATGATTCAATACTTAAAATGACATGTAGAGAAAATTTGTTTTTGTAAACTAACTGCAGGCTCTGTGAATTTAAACAAATCCCCCTCCTCTGAAACTGCATAGTGCACCTTTAAGTTGTCCTTTTTAACTCAAACTAACTTGCAACATTTAAGTTTTCTTCACTTGCATTCAAGATCAGGTGTTGAAGTTTAATTGAAATTGCATTATTGTTTTAAACTAAGCGCCTCTCTTTATTCTCCTCAGGGTTTGCGTTTTAAGAAGGCTCACGTCACACACCCGGAGCTGAAGGCCACATTCTGTCTGCCCATCCTGGGGGTGAAGAAAAACCCCTCCTCCCCCCTCTACACGTCTCTGGGAGTCATTACCAAGGGAACCGTCGTCGAGGTCAACGTCAGCGAGCTGGGCTTGGTCACACAAGGAGGAAAGGTTATCTGGGGTGAGTGCTCATACATCCACCTGGTCATTGTATTAAGGGGATAGTTCAGTATTTTAGAAGTGGGGTTGTATGGGGTACTGAGGCATTGAGATGGTGATAAGTGCAGTCACTATAAGGAGTTTAGGGGTGATGTCCCAGAAGTCATTGTAATGTTGCAGTGGGGGCCAGAAGAAAAAAATGTTTTTCCACATATATAAATGCTAACCTAAAAAAGAATATCTGTTCAATTGTACGTTGAACTGAGCTTTTTTGAACAGTTTTAGTTTGACGCTAGACGGCTGTTTATTTTCTGAACCATACCGCCCAATCAGCTGCTCGACTCAGAGCTACTGCAGATAATTCCAGATACTCAAGAAAACTCAAATAAACGTACATTCATAAACATGTTTCTGAACAATAAATTCAGCTGCCATTTTCACTGTAAATGGTTCAACCATGTAAAATGGCAAATTTTGAAATGACATCAAGACAAAGGTATTGAAGGAACAGAACCAGACTGCAATCAATTCTAATGTCTACAAAACGTTTAAAACATGTTGCTTAAAGGTGCACTATGTAACTTTGGGATTGTCAGAGTAGTGAACATTTTCTAAGGTATATTCTCATAACTGAATAAACTTACCTTTCCTCGTAGGAAAATTGGATCCCTGGAACACTGTTATGCTACCTGAAAAGTTACTGTTTCACTGTTGTTGTTTACAGTAGCAGGGCCCAATGTTTGGTTTACAAACATATTCTAGTCTTACATTTAGCTGCATTTAATTCAAAATAATTTGGTTTCAATTTATGATGATGTAATTATTCAATACTAAGAATTACATGTCAGGAAAATATGTTTCCTAAACTAACTGCAGGCTCTTCAAATGTGAACAAATCCCCCTCCTCTGAAACTCCAAAGTGCACCTTTTTAAAGTTATGAGTGTGTAACAGAAGAATGAATAAAATTATTTATTAGTTTGGTATGTGATGATCTAAAATCTTCGTTTCTTCTCAGGTAAATATGCCCAGGTGACGAATAACCCAGAAAACGACGGCTGCATTAATGCAGTTCTGCTGGTATAAGACTCTTGACCTTTTTTATACGGACTGTGCCTGGTCACTCTAAATGTAAACGGGGAGTGTTGTTGACGTCAAAGAACACGAAGATGAGACCTGTGATGGGCTTCAAATCACGGGACCTTCAGGAAGATCGCTGATGCTGCACTTTGCCGCACAACAGTTTCTCCTAACAGAAGAATGCTCAAAGGAAAATAAAACGGGGTGATAACTGTGTTAAATATGTCATAAATAAACTTGAAATAACAACATTATATTTAAGGGATTTTTGATTTTTTTCTTAACTAACTTGTTGAATAATCCATATGAGAAGATAATGGTTAGAAAAGCCAGTTAGTTAGCAATTTGCCACTGGAAACAGCAACACAGAGCTTTGCTGATATACTGATGGTTTAGAGATATTTACTAAAGGAAAAAAATAAATCTCAAAATGAGGCCGTCACCTATTGAATTTCCCTGCAAAGTATTTAACTTCCTTTACAAAGGTCTTACATCAGGGGTGTCCAAACTACGGAGTTGGCCCGCGGCCCGCTTTTTATTGGCCCGCGGCCGATTTGAAAGACATAATGTAATATGGTAGCCTGGCTCCGCCCGCCCGCCTACTTCCGGCCAAATTTTATTTTCCCTTCAGTAGTCAGTCTGGGTGTACAGCCCATTTCCCAGTTTTGCCGGAGATTCGACAGCCGGTCCAATCAGCGAACAGAGCGAGTGGCTGAGAGCGATGAAGTCGAAGTCGCGCTCCAGTTTCAGTTGCCAGAAGCCGGCTCGTGACACACGTGACGACCAGAGGTTGTGCGATTGGTTGGCTAATCCAGAGTGGCACTGGGCAGATCCAATAGTTTTAAACTTTAACAGACACCCGCCTCCATGAGTGAACGTTTGCCAATTACAGCACTGCCAGACCTTCTGTACAAATGAAATGAAGTACGATGGTCTGGTAGCACCAGGCTAGTAATATGGCCCTTTGAAAAAAAAATAATTTTTTTTTTTTTTTTTTTGCATTTCTTAGTTAATCCACTAGTGCAGGGTTGTCAAAACTGATTGATTGGCCCGTGGCACATTTTTAAAATATAATGTAATATGGCCCTTTAAATTTTTTAATTATTTAAATGCACTCATTATATTACAGAGAAATATGTCCCAAAAAAGAAAAAGAGCTCCAAGCCCATCCCAGAGGACCCTGCATAACATTTTATTTTAAATTAATATCATTATGGAAAACCCATGTGTCCTTCTCCAATAGCTTCTAAATCATCTGACACAGTCTCCATTTTTTTCATACAAAATTCTTCAGCTTTAGCCTCTTTATTTCCCTCTCAAAGTGCACCAGATTCATGCATTTCACTTTAAAAACTTAAAAAATCTCCCGGGGGGGCATACCCCCGGACCCCCCTTGGAGGGTCGGGATCTCGGCTGGCTACTATTTTCACCCAGCTGGACATTGGACGCAAAAGCAGAAAACACTGGGTGTATCAAAGGCACATTAAATGTATCTGTTTAATGTGCAAGGAAAGTGTTGCCGTGAAGAAGGATTACAATTTACGAAGACACTATGAAACTAAACATCAGAGCAGCTACATGTCCTGATAAATGTGTTATTTTTGCAAAGTGGCCCGGCCCTTCGTAGATTTTTCTGTATGTGGCCCTCAGTGAAAAAAGTTTGGACACCCCGCAGGAGTAAATGCCAACGACACATCTGATTGTTTATTATTTTAAGGTAAACAAATTGGAATCATATTATAGTTTTATAATATTAAAGTCCATTTACCATTACTTAGAATAAATTCATGTATTCATAGCTTTTAAAACCACAGTAAATCTAGAGTAGCAGGATCAATCATGGTGCGCTGCAGATTTCACCCTAACCCGGGGCCAGGTGGATCACACACTCTTCCCTTTACTGGCATCAACCACATTATATCACAACTATTTATTTCTCTTTAGTTCAGCCTAGAGTTGCTCTTTGCACAGTAGTGCTTTGTAAAAACCGTATCAATCACGGTGTATATTCCTCAAATATAGCAATCTTTTAATTTTTTTTTTATCATATAAACCAAACAACCTATTCAACAGTCAGTCAGTCAGGCTTCGCTGTAAACAAAACATGCCTTCTGATTCTGAATGTAGAATATTTTCAATAATGGTCCAGATAGACAGATGTGTTAGCATTATGTAACATCAACGGTTGATGTTGTCATGTGTAAAATAACCAAGAATAAAACATTTAAAATTCTGGCACCTTATCCATGTATTAAAAAGACTGAAACTGTAGATAAGCTTATATTCTAACTTTCGTTTGTATGAACCTTAGCATCCTATTTGAAGGAAGCAAGTTTGCAAGTTTTCTAGGGGAATTTTGGACCCTATAGGGGGATCACCCACCCGAAGAAATTTTATGAAACAAACTCTATTTTGATGCTTTATGGTGCATTCTGGCACCTTATCCACATTTTAAAAGTATGTTTTCATTTGTTTTTCTTATCTGGCGTTATCGTGGTGAAGTGAAGCCTACCTCAAAAAAACATTTGTCAAATAAAAAATTTATTTAAATATATTTAAGTTGGGCCCTGCGATGGACTGGCGAACTGTCCAGGGTGTACCCTGCCCTCGCCCAATGCAGCTGGGATTGGCTCCAGCCCCCCCCGCGACCCCCAACGGGACAAGCGGTAGAAGATGGATGGATGGATGGATATTTAAGTTGGTTTATCAGTAATGAAATAATTTAGCATAACATGCACAGACACTGTTACAGAAAAAGATTTAAAATGTCTTAAAAAAATTGCCTCGACACTAGGGGGTGCTGCCTACTTCCGGCGGCCATGCAAGTCTGCCCTACAACAGCGTCATTTCATAATTCACAGTTGATTGGCTGGACGTGTGAGACCGGCGCGAAAACAAAAAGTCATATTAAAATAGTGTAGAGCAAAAAGTGAAGTCGTGAAGAAGGGACGGAAGAACGTAGCTAACATGTTTTCAGAGAAAAACGACTAAAGATGAATTAAGTATCATCTATTGGAACACAGGTTTGGTTTGAAACGCTCAGTCTGGAGGAAAAATTGGAGGTAAAAGCTATGGTGTGTATACCGTCGACGGGATCAGCCAAACTGCGTGCTGTTTGCCAAGAAGAAATGGCTAACGGCTAGCGATCAGAAGAAGGCACTCTCCTGCTTTCCTTGTTTAATGTTTGGTGGAGAAGGTATTTGGCCTAGTCGAGGACGGGGTACAAGGATTTAAAACACCTTTATGAGAGGATTACCAAACATGTGAGCAGCTGGACAATGCTTTGAAATTGGGTGAATGTCGCTGTCCAGATTGACAGCTTACCAGCGCGACATTGAGGAGCGTTACAGGAAAACCGGTAAGTGAATTGAATTGAATATGGTGAGGAGTGTCAGTGTTTTCATGCTTATGTAGCCTCTTAAGGTTGGTGTTGTCATGATTTTTTTGTTGCCGATGCCATCAGTGTATGTAGTGAAGAAAGCTTTTCTAATGGGCTACTCGTCCTGATACGTTGTGGAAAGATTTCCTCGATTGGTCTGCCACGGTCAGCCATCAGCCCGCCAGTTATTCAACCAGTTTGGGATGTTATTTAAAATTTATTGTTTATTCAATTGTATTAAATATGTATTTAACATGTTATGTTTTCCATTTATGATTCTTGATTTTTGCAGTACTTATTTTCAGTGGCGGCTCCTGACAATAATCTCAGGGGGGGCAATTGTTGCCATGATGGGAAATATGACCCAAAATGAACCTAAATCAGATAGCATATGACAATGTCATATTGCATTTAACTGTTTGTTTTTCCTGTTCATCTGGCATAACCACTCTGGCAACATTAGACAAGCATTGCACTGTACAGTATTTTTTGGAAATTAAGTTAGTTAATTTCTTGAATAAAATTATTTTAGCTCTAAAATGATTTAATTATCCGGCTGTGGCCATCACAGATAACTTGTCATCTACCAGTGTGCTCCTCAGATAGGCTTCCTTTAAAAGCTAGGAGACAAAAATGGATGCTGGCATAGCATGTGCAACATTAACAGTGCTAATCATCACATTGGTTTGGGTTACTACTGTCTACAGCACTTGGTAGGCGGGTTTATGTCGGACGGTGAAAGCAGCTGTCAGCTAAACGACGATCAACAGCTGATCGCCGTTCAACAGCCGATCAGCTGTTGAACGGCGCTGGCTCGTATATGCAGATTGATGTTTAATGTTTGTTTTACCTTTTCTGAGAGATGATGCATAGGGGTGACACCCAAAGTTATCCATGCGGTCTCTGTGCTGCCATCAGGATGGATAAAAAGCCAGTATACAGTCCATAATCATCATGCAGCGGCAGCAGGACAGAGCGTTAGCGCATTAGCATTCTGCTAGCCTCGTTAGCCGTTCAAACGAGCCCCGTGAAAATCCGCGTTTATACGATCCCCCAATCCATCTTGGTAGATACTTGCTTGATGGTTACATTTTGTCTGGGAAAGACCTAGTCCGAGTCCGATCAAGTAAGTAGCTTGCCAGCCTAGCCTGAGTTGATATAAGGTTGTGTTGGTCTTGAATATGACCGCTCTGGGCTGCATACTGGACATGTGACTGTATCAGTCACTGTAATTGGTTTATTGTTACTGTACGTATGACGACAACACGTTAGGGCGAGCACCCCCGGAACCCATAGAGATTGCATTGAGAGCAGGCCCCCAGGATGCTGCCTTCTCCGAGCAGCCAGCATGGACTAGTTGCCAACCCATTGGTACTGCATGCTGTGAATGGGAGCTTATTTTCCATGGAGCCCTGAGGCAGATTTCCCCGTCCACACAATACAAGCGGCGAACAAGATTGTGTCTCTGCAAATTTTTTCTGGATATCAATCATAGGCTCATACTTATCTTTAGACCATGTACTAATAAAACTGAAGTTTTCTCATTTAAAAACGCCACCTCAAGCGTTTTATTAGCCCAACGGCTTTCAACGTCTTTCAGTTTGTTTTCGCGGGAGGTTACACTGCTTTCTTCATCCAAGAACGTCAGTGAAACGTACACTGCGCGTCACGCTTTAGGGGCGTGTTGGCACCGTGGACGCGGAAGCCGAATACTTCCTGTATGGTCGCCCTGCGCCAATGAGCAGCTTTCATAGGAATGAATGGCTTCAACGTTCCAACGGTTTTCAGTCCGCTGTCCATTTCTTTATAGGTCCATGATTGCGAGGCTTGCAGTTTGAAAAAAATAAGTTTTACATTGATGTCTATGAGAGCGCTGGGGGCGATTTTCAACCAGCCCGACATCGCCCCAGAGTGACGGTACAGAGCACAGACGCTGATTGTACAATGATATTCGGACTTAGATGCAGGTAAAAACTGTATTGAAATCATAAATTATGATTATTAATACAAAAGAAAAAAAAATCATCATTATTATTCATTATTATATTTTTGTTTTTTGCTGATATGGCTCAAGGAGGGCGTCGCCCTATCGCCCTCTATGGGCGAGCCGCCACTGCTTATTTTATTTTTCTCTTACGGTTTTTATGCACTAAAATACTAAGGCAAATGTCTGAACCTACTTGGCAATAAGCCTGATTCTAATTACCAATGAAGACCCACACTGAAAAAAATGGTTCTGAAAGGATGTAAATGTTACACTATTTCACCTGTGATATTTACAATGAAAATATGTTTTTATCTCTACAAAAACAAATCTAGTCCTCGACTTAATCTGCATTTGTTAGTATTATAAGACATTGTGCATTGCCTCCTTAACAAGATATACTGTACGTAATCAGACAATGTTTTTATGTAAACCCTGACAACGAGCAATGATCTTGTTGTGTTTACACTCTTTGAACTGTGAAGTGGGAGGATTCAAATCTTGTCATCTGCGGTAATTTTTTATCAGTTGGCTGAACGTGGACTGAAGTTTAAGGTAAGAATAAAGTTCGCAGAGCAATGTTAATGTATTTCATATGTATTTCTAGTATTGTTTTGGCTGGTTACATTTATCTTTTTGAATCAGATAAATGAAAAATATGAGGGTAAAAAGTCCAGTATTGCTTGCATTTTAGCCTTTGCCGCTATTAGATGCTATTTGTTTAGCTTTCAGCTTTATTTTAGCATGCCATGTTATCTGAATGGAGTAAGTTGAGCCTGCTGTGATATCTTAAAGGCCCTGGCAACCCAGAGACCTAAATATATGACATTAATATTGTGTTTCTCTACAAGCTGTTTACAGTTATCCAATTAAAAATGCATTTTCATAAATATTATAAAATTTCGTCTAAAAAACTGCTTTTTTGCTGTCTAGAACATTTTGCAGGGCGGTGTGGGCGTGGTCAATAACGTTCTGTAAGGGAACGTTCTCTCACTCACGGTGCTGAGCAGGTTTAGCCCAGTTCAGACCAAAGATTCACCACACAACGAAACTCAAACTTGAAAATGTTGCAAATGCTCAATGAGCCTGACTGGAAGTTCACACTGCTGCACGGGCTGCGACGGTAGCTGGTTTCCCTAGCAACGGTGAATGCTTTGGCACAGCTGAGAGCACAGCTCAGAATCACTTGCATCCTGCTAGAAAGTAACTTATTATTATTAGCCTATATAGGCTAGCTTTGCAATTAGTTGTATGCTATTTTTTCCCCACCACAACCGCAACCTATTTAATTGAAACAAGTGTCTGTGTCACAATGAAAATATATAAAAATATCTCTGTCTCATATTTATAGTTAGACTATCTCTTATTAGTTTATTTCCCATTTAACTTGCAAAAAATCCCCTTTCTTATTTTAGGCATATGCATTTTTAAAATCAGATTTTTCTGTGGATAGGAGTGGGAATAGAGAGAGAGAGAGAGAGAGAGAGAAAATGGAGTCTGATTATGTTTCTCATCACGTGAGCTGATGCGATATAGGCTACGGTTCAACAGTGTGGAGACCCGCTGTTGAAGTACGCTACAGGCATAGCCGCGGAAACATATTCTCAGAAGGGAGTGCTGACAAAAAAGAAGCTCTGCCTGCACTTAAATAATAACTCGCTACATTGATTAAAAAAAAATGCATCACCAATGCAATATTGTTACATGCAGCGGTGACACATGCCGTATTGGGTCGATTAGCCTATAAGAAGGGGTTTCCCCCTGGGAATAGGTCGTAAAAAGTCGGGTCGTTTTATATTCGGGGTCTAATATTCAGCGTCCAGTTATGGACTGACCGTTACCAGAGCGATCATTCAGCTTCAGGGCTTGTGTCCAACTTGTTTTTTATTTTTTCGGGTGGAGCACTGGCTGCGCACTCAGATGCGGCCGGACAGAGGTGTGTGCGCTTGGATAGAGAACGAAGTGACGAGAGGAAAAAGAGGCACGTGAAATGGCCCCACATCCCCAGCACTGAATTCAAAGCCTCGACTCATTATGTTGTGAGTCGACGTGTCAGAGGCATGAATCGGCGCAGCGATCGACGTCGCGCAGTCAGTTAGGAGACATGTCTCTGTGTATCAGGGCTCGGGACATGCAATTGGCTCGTGAAAGCATGTCCCCTCTACAACGTTAACATGCAGGAATCCCCGGTGATCATTTAGTCTTAAACCACATAGTTTTTCTGCACGGCGGCTCGGCGAGGGCTCACTGTGAACGTCACCATCACAGTGTTTCACCGGGGTGCGCGCTTTTTCGCTCAGACGGGGCTTTGAGTGTAGGCTCAGGCGCAAAGAGACAGTCTGTATCACTTGCGCGGCACCAGAGAGATGGCATAGAATTGTTTTTATAGTCTTTAAGAATCGCGTGACGTGTGAAAACAAAACTCCAAGCCAAAATTCGAATTTGAAATTTTCTAACGAGAAGTCCAATGTATGTTAGAGTGGAGATGCGTGTGAAAACGGCTTGTCATGCGACATTCGAATCAGGATTTTTCAAATGCTCGACCAACTGACATGGAAGTATGTTTGCGGGGGGTTGGCAGCTATTCCTAAAACCTTTCATATACATATTAACATTCATTTTACTCCCCAAATAACATAGTTACAAGGATTTAGTGGATTTGGGTTGCCAGGGCCTTTAACTGCGCAAATGATGCCCGTCGGTCAATATTTTTCCTGCCTCACTAGGTTAGCACTGTAAGCTTAGCGCCGTCAGCTTAGTGCCACTTGCTTAGCTGCGCTTGACACACATTTTATGAATTGTGTGTGAGCAGCAGCGCTAAACCATAGACAGCATGTAATGAATTAACGTGAAGTGTCACTGCTGAGAGTATTCAGTAGTCAGTTCCTGTCTCTGTCACTCCATATAAAAATATTCTGACACAATTTTTTTTTGCAACTTATCGACTGACAGTCTTACCCAACTAATTACAGTTTAGTCGACTATTCAGGGTCAGCCCTAATCTACTAGTGTGTGTCTGTGTTGAAGTCATTTAGTTCAAATCTGGTCTGATGTTTTTTGAATCACTTATTTCTCACTCTGTGATGCATTTTGCGGCAAGTGAAAAATCAGACCAAGAAACTTAATGAAGCAACAGTAACGATGGGCTTTATTCTCTTTGGTGTATTTCAGTATTCTGACGACGACATCCAGGAGGCCTTTACCTTATTCGTAAACATTTATGTCGCCTACAAAGCCAGGGATGAAGGACTCCAGAAGCAGGCAGGCATTGAGGGGACGGAGGTGTTCTCTGGCATTCACAATGTGGCAAATGCTTGCACCTATCTGATGAAGACCAATACAACACATTTTCAGTTTACCTTTTTATTAATAGTATTGCAGCACTACCAGCTGGAAGGAAAAAAACTTGCACAATGGTTTAAAAGGACAGCTCTATACGACTTAATACATTTCCCACCAGCAGAGGGCAGCAATAAACAAACTGGGATAAGGTGGGACCAGGCCCCCAGGATGCTGCCTTCTCCGAGCAGCCAGCATGGACTAGTGGCCAACCCATTGGTACTGCATGCTGTGAATGGGAGCTTATTTTCATGGTAGCCCTGAGGCAGATTTCCCCGTCCACACCAATACAAGCGGCGAACAAGATTGTGTCGCCGCAAAATTTTTCTGGATATCAATCATAGGCTCAAACTTATCTTTAGACCATATACTATTAAAACTGAGGTTTTTTCATTTCAAAACGCCACATCAAGCGTTTTATTAGCCCAACGGCTTTTAACGGCTTTCAGTTTGTTTTCGAGGGAGGAGGAGGGAGTGGGCAGCCGTGGGCAGCTGAACAGAGTCGTAGTGAAACAAATGTTTCGGTTTTCGGCCCGGTCTCCGAGAAGGCTCAGTGCTTTCTTTATAGGCAGGGTTTTTCCTGCATAGAGAAAATTTTGCCGCCCGCCAAAGCGGATTTATCCAGCGCCAAAGGAAAATCAGGAGCGCCAAAATGATAAAGATTGAGAATAAATATAGCCTAGCTATTTAAAACCTCTCCAAATTCAGCCCAATTTAAGTCATCCTTCTTGAGGGGTTGGGCAATAACTTGAATTTCATTTTCGATTACTATTACGGCTTCCCTCAATCATGAAAACAAAATAATCGTTATTAAACTATCATTGTTCCGCACGCCGGGGCATGCAAGCTGTTAAATGCAGCGAACCCTTTCAGCCGAGCGGTGCGCTCACTCGGCCCCTCCCTCACCTGATAATTTAGCTATCGGCTGGTCCAGAGAGTACGAGGGAGAAGTTGTGCATTGCCGGGTGTTTTGAAAAACTTCCAGATGATGAGAATAAAGGTAAAACTAATTGTGTTGTCTGAAAACACTTCAGACTCACAACAAACTAAAATAATGTGCAAGATTTGTCACGCGCGGACACGCGAGTAACTGACATAAGCGACCGCGAGAGAGAGAGAGAGAGAGAGAGAGAAAAAAATGTATACGACCTGATCTGCACCTCTAAACATCCCGACCAATTTGTTTATTCACTTTAAGTCGAATCATAGTGGTCTATGACCAAGCAATCACTAAATAAAAAATAAAAGTTTAAAGCTCCTTGACTCCTGCCACCACAACTGTCAACACTACAATGCAACTGCCTTGACATAAATAAATCATGCCCTTACATTTAATGCTATCAAAAGACGTGCCCTATCAATACCATTTACAACGGGTTATTTTTATTTTTACATATTTATTTTATTCAATTATTAAAAATATGTTTCACTTATTGATAACACAATGTGATTACTCAAAAATAATCATGATTATGATTGTTTCTTTCTTCTTGCAATTTCCATGGTTTAGATCAATTAGAAACAATTAAAGTATTAAATAGGGAGGCCTAGTCATTATTAGTATTTTGACGATATCTAAAGGTTGTTTATTGTGATTTCATAAGCGTCAGTGAGCTCCATGGTTACGCAGTGATTGATAGGCTGACTGAAATGCTCTTGAGCTGGACAGAAACTCCCCTCTCCCAACCCCACACCCTCTTAAAATACATAAACCGTTTGCCTTTACTGTTGCACATAGTCGCGACTCCAAAAAAAGTGGGTCGCGTACTGACCCCCCCCCAAAGGCCCATTCTGAGCCAGGAAAAACCCTGATAGGTCCATGCTCAGTGCACGGCTCCATTACCTTCTCGTGTCTGAGGTTTTTTCTTTTACTTAACATGAAGGACGTTGATAGTTTTTTGGCATTTTGGTGACTTTTTAACACTAAGAGTCACCGAGGGATTTGTAGGACTAGTTCAGCTGTTTGACGTGTGCGCTCAATAACTCTCATGTCCCTCTGCTTGCGATCATTGCGATTCACCATTTATTGATCCATTTGTTCAAAAGATCCAAATACAAAGAATGAGTGCATTACGGGATCATGTTCAAAAACTAGTTGCTCATCAAGCCTCACAATCACCTCCAGCTGTGCTGATGAGCTCACGGTAGGAAAATAAAATGAATATAATTCTGACTCATTCTGATTAGGAAATTGCGTTCACAGATGCAACATTAGTCTTATAAGTACACTTTAAAAAGCTCACAGCATTTGAATATTTGTTTGGTTGATTTCACCCCTCAATTGGTCTCTCGAGGATAAATAAAAGTTAAATGAAATGAATTTCACTTAAGCACCATGGACCTATAAAGATGTAACACACGCTATCAAAACAGTGCTAGGTTTAGCTTTCATTAGGTAATAATGGTTGACCAGATGACAGAGGAATCTTCGTTAAGAAATTGTTAACCACTATATTACTTTCCAAAAGCGGAGTGTAATTTAAATATCACATATAGCGACTCATCTGGGGGGGGTAGTGACTTATAGCAACTGTGCTCGCAAAAGGCTAAAACCTTTAGCTTACAATGCTACAGAACCAGGATGAGGATTCTACATCCGCTACCAGTCCGCTACGCTTGCCGCCCGTTGCCGCCCCCTCTTTCTTGATAGGTCGATGGCGCCGCCACGTCAAACACTTGGACGTGCCAGGGCTTACATGAAAGCAATATGGCAGCTTCCTTGTTGCTTCTCTGCGCCAATGAGCAGCTTTCATAGGAATGAATGGGCGCCATTTTTCAATTCGGTGTCCATTTCTTTATATGTCCATGGGTGGGACATGTAGGCTACTAAGACCATTTCTGTTGATTCTTGATTATGTTTGTAGCACTATCACACTGATATGATGATGTATGAATACAGAGAACTTAAGTGGTAAAAATAGCAACACATTTTCAAAAGTACAAAGTAGTTTTCGTCCATTATGCAATACCTATATGTTCACTTGCATCTTAATATATATATCATATAGTGCAAACATGTAAGCATTTTATAATGTCAAAAGTTTAACAGAATATTTATAGAAAACACACACTTTGACCAGTTACAACCTGTTGGATCGGCATGAATTGTATGATGCCGTACTGCCTTTACTGCCCTGTCCAATCTTCTGACACCTCAGCAGACTGGAGAGTTGTTTCTGGCATTGGGACGATCCAAAGTAGTAGAGCAGAGGATCCAGCAGGCAGTTCAGACTTCCCAAACACATGAACACCAGATAGACTGAGTAGGAGTGATCAGCAAAGTCATCACTCCTCTTCACTCCTTCATGAACTTGAGAGTAATGTGCTAGGAGTAAGCAGTTTGCGGGTGTGAAACAGAGCACAAACATCACCAGCACTGTTAAAACCATCACCACTGCTCTATTTCTTCTGCGTGAGGAAACTGGGTCACTTTGTTGGCCCCCACCCAGCACCCAGATCACCCGAGTGTAGGATACCAGTGTGATGAGCAGAGGCAAGAAGAAGAGGGCACAGCAGAGGGTGATGAAGTAGATCTTGTAGCGCGTGATTCGCTCATCTATAGGCTGAACATCATAGCAGGTGGTGATGTTCAATTCTTCAAGTTTAAAAGTCTGTTCGGAGATGAGGAGGGGCACCGAACCAGCAAAAGATATTATCCACATGGCTACACAGGCTATGATTGATTTCCGAGTGCTTCTCCAAGTCAGGGAGTTGATAGGGTAGACTACAGCAAGGAGCCGGTCCACACTGATGCAAGTTATGATGAGAACAGAGCTATGAATGTTCCAGTAAAAGGCTGCAGTGACCACACGGCACATTATTGGGCCGAAAATCCAGTTGTTGCCCCTGAAGTGGTAAGAGATCTTGAAGGGCAGTAGCAATGCAAATATCAGGTCAGCGCAGGCCAGGTTTAGCATATAGATCGCAGCCGGTTTTTTAGGCCGGATTCTAAAAGCGAAGACCACCACTGCATAGATGTTGATCGGCACACTGATGAGGCAGACCAGAGTGTAGAAGGAAGGCATGAGGATGGTGGAAACAGGGCCTGTTAGAAACTGCTTCGCATCTTCTGAGATTCTGCTGGCGTTGGTTCCATTATGCAGCCCACAAACTGTAGAAATTATTTTGAGACATTCCCATGTCGATCAGGTATATTACCAAATCCCACAGGGCATGGAGAGAGACAAAATATTGTTTAATGAAGGTATTAACATTTATATAGTATAGAAAATTTGTTTGGATTCTTTGATTTTAATTGTGGAAAAATCAATTTGGGGACATCACCATTTGTAGGGTAGGCTCCAAATCCTGCACCGGCTGGAGAGAGAAAAAAACGAGTCAAGATACAGGACTGAGATATTTTACACAAAGTGTTAAAATCCTTGCCCTCCACTGGGTATCTGAGAGGCGATGAAAAGAGCAACCTACTTCATTTCTACACCGAATGAGCTCACCCTACTGCAACCCCTCCTAGCCACAACTACGCCTAGATATCCAGTCCATCAATACCACAAACGCAATTAGTGACAAACCGCAGCCCTCGCAGATGCTAACCCCCACTGGAAATGAGTCAGACTTAAAGCTCCCATATTATACACTTTTCGGTTCTATTATACACCATATTATATGGTCTTAGTAGTCCCTAATACGTTTTTCTTTAATTGTTTGCTGAAAAAAACTTTCAGATAATTTATTGTACTATGCTGATGTTCAGCTAATCTCACAATGGCCTATTTTTTAAAAGAGCTGCAGCTCCCCTCGTAAATATACAATCTTTGAGCTCCCCCTGCCCCCTGTCCGGAAGCGAAGCCAGATACGCCTCGCCCTCTGTCTGTCAGGGCCGTGGACCAATAACAAATAGGGGTGTGGGCTGCACAGTGGAAACTTCTGGCTTTCCAGTTTTGAGGTCAGAAACGAGGAGAATTCTGACTGGAGTATATCGGGGGGGAGGGGTGGGGGTTTCAGAATGGGGGAGAGTGAGAAAAGGAGAGATTGTTATTTTTTTAAATATTTTGGCAGTCTCTAGGCACACCGTGGACCCATGGATATGTTAGAACACATTTAAAAAGTGCATTTAGCATAATATGTGACCTTTAATTAGCCTGGAAATCCAGACCCTGATATCTTGAACGATAGAGGGTCTGGCCACGATCATTAGTAATTTCCAACTCAAGGGGCGGCTCCTACTCGTGCATTTCAAATGCCACTGCACGCAGTTGGATAGCACTACAACCAATCAGAGCGATGCACAAGGCGACGTAAGCCCCTTTCGTTTAGCGAACAGCTGTTAAACTGTTAAATTAAACGTTTGCCGTTGTCGGTCGGCAAAATAGAACATTCCACTTACTTGCTAATGAAAGATTTGAGTGCCGTCTTCCAAATCGTTAAGGGTCGAGGCCAAAGCAGTCTCAAACTCACACAACATATCCGCAGCCATATTTGATGTTTACTATCACGGCTTCGACGTCGCATGCACGTCACTGTCGTCATCCGGTTACGTCCTCCCCAGAGCACCATATAAAGGGCTCTGGCGCGCCCATATTAGATAGAACCAATTGAAACCACCAGCCAGATTTCTGGCTTTCTTGATAAAGCTTCAACGGAGCGTGTTCAGACCAACACGCGCAGCAAATTTAATTTGCCAGCGCCTAGTGGCAGGTCTGGGAATGCCAGGCTAACCTTTAATGCCAAATGCCCTCTCTTTAGCGTACAGAGATTGGATCTCTGACAAGTTTGTGGTTTTCAAGAACCACAAACCACATGTAGACCAGTACCCGATTTGTCTTCTAAGTGCTCATTCAGCAGTGGATCATTATGAACCAAGACATCCTCTAATGCGGCCAGGAAATGATCATATTGGAAATGAGCAGTTTGCTAATTGTATTGCAGTTTAGTGTCTATGTTGTCTGTTAAGTGAACTCCAGGATGTTTTTTTTTGTTTATGGGAAAAAAGCACACATGGGATGTATGGAGTGCATTGGTACTTATGCTATAAAATAACCTCTCCTCTCTTTCTTCATAGTTTCTCTTCCATTAGCTGCCTTTGTATAATGCAAACCAAACAAGCAAACAAACAAAAGAACAATAAATGCCTCATGCTGCCTACAAAATAAATAGTTTCAAAATCGTATCTAAATATTGAAACTGTTAAGTTATTGATCAAGTAATCCTACCTAATCCTTAAAGTGAAATACTGCAGGCAAAAACATTGTTCTTTCAAGCGCTGGTCAATGTGAGATTTTTGGTTATTTTGCTAGCATAATATGTCTTTTTTTTCATACTAGTATAAATAGAAGGTCTAAAATGTACATCTAGGGGTTAATTTTACTGAACATTGTCACAATGCTGCTCACTTTGTACTGGCCTTTCTGGCGGACACCGGACTCCAGAGTCGGAAGCTGCGTCTTTTGGACATGGCACCAGACAGGGAAAGAGACAAGAGAATATCTGCTAAACGTTTGCCTGCATTGATTACATTTTGGCTAAATATGGAATATACAACATATATCGATGAATGAAAAATGCACTTGAACTTTGTAGTATTACAATTTATACTGTGAAATTATTAACTAATGTTAGGGGAGCAAAAGTACATTATTCTACTATAGACAAAGACTACAGGTTAAATTCCATATGTATAACATCCACCGCAGGGGTTGACACTAAGGTTTCAAATGCACTTGCCCATAGGGAAAGTACAGGTAATGTTTTACTTGCCCGAATGTTGTGTTCACTTGCCCAAAAAAAACAATGATATATACAGTATAGGCTAATTGAATTATACATTTTAGCGATCTCTTATCTCTTAAATGCAAACACTGCTTACTAGTCTCATCCTGACCACATAAAACGAACAACAATTCATATAAGCCTAGATATCATGACATCACACACTACACCAAGCGCTTGGTCCTGCTGCAGCATCGTGAAAGGGCCTCTTTTTGCCATGCACCTTGCCCAGGGGCTCAGAAAACTCAGTCTAGCTCAGAGTCAAGCTGAATGTTAGCTTCTACAGAAACATTTTACTTATTTAAAACGGTCACATTGTGCCAAAAAGTGATCGTGTGCCATACAATTATTAAAGTCCACCATGTTAAAGCTATTTCCCAGTTATACTGTAAGTAAGGAGGGGGATCATTCATTTCTATTCATATTGATACCATTATAAAGACTCCACAATCCAAATCTTTATCGATACCTTTCTATTATTTTGTTTAAAGAGAACTGGTATTATTGCTTTAATTGCTTACAAGATGAGCAGAGACTTTAAGCAGGTCATAATTCCATATTTAGGCCTACTATTTAGTTTATAGCCTATTGCTGCCGGGAAAACAAGTTTTTTTTACCCAAACTCAGGGCCGCTGCTAAGCTTTTGGGTGCCCTAAGCTGAAATTGTCAGTGATGCCCCCCCCCCCCCAAAAGAAAAAAAAAACATCAAGAAGCTCGCGTCCGTAGGGCGTGAGCGAAAAATTTTTGCCCTTGCAAGATCTCTGCGACTGCTTTTTGGCACATTTGCTGTAGTGATGAGTTTTTGCGAACAGCATTTACTAACAGAAAGAACAGCTTAACTTGTGAAAAAAGAAAAAAGTTGCCTAGTATCCTACTAACTGCCTTTGCAAAGGAATTGAGTGATAGGATCATAGACAGATTATGAGATAATGGGCCCCTGGGCACACACTCTTAAAGGGCCCCCCACTTGTCCCTATCCAGTCAGGTACACTGAATTTTCTACACGGATACATTTCATTTCATTTTTATTTTGGTTTTTGTGTCCTGCACACAAAGTGCCCAACCCTCATGGGTTTATAGGACACCATCACATACTACATTACAATCAAAATACAGAATATTGTACAGCTGGGTCTCTGAACAACATACTTCTTCTTCTCTCCCAGGCTTTACAGAGAAAGGTTGCAACATAAAAGGTTCCCTTTTTAAAACACAACTCAAGTTTTTCATAGTCGTCGACCCAAAAGAAATCAGCATAAATGGAAGACATCGTAGTAAACAATACATCCCTCAAATCATCATAAACTGGGCAATAAAACATAAAATGAATCTCATTCTCAATCTCCCTGAGGTCACACATCAAACAGAGCCTGTCTGCCTCTGGAGTATCATTGAACCTACCAGTCTCCAGCGCTAGTGGTAGTGTTCCTGAGCGTAACTGTGCACACAACGATCTTTTGCCTTTACTTAAATTATAATTTACATAGGGTTCTAAGCTGTAACTATCTTTTATTAAACAATATGTTCTTAATTTTGGTTTGTCCCATATGTTAACTGACCATTTGTCTTTGAACCTATGAAACATGGCGCTCCTTATGTCTTGAATGTTGCAAAGTAATCTATTCTGGAAAACATAAGATAAATTGTGTGTATAAAACAAAGATTTTAGCTCCTTTGCCCAGGGATGACACTGAGACACATCCCATAAAAAAGTCTTCTTAGTGAGCCTCTGATCAGACATCTTCACAAACCTATTCCAGAGTCTAAGCATTTCACATTTATGTCTGATGTTGGGTGGTACCCATCCCATATCTCCACACACAGCCAAAACTGATGTCCGTTTATGGACTCCCAAGAAAGAGCGAATCGCTCTATAATGCACCGTATTTGAACCCGATTGTTCAGGGAAGCCCCACACACCAGAAGCATAATCTGACACAGGGCATACACATGAGTTGTACAATTGTGTATAGACGTGGAACCCTAAGTTATTGCACCCTTTAACCTTGTTTAGTACAGATCCCAGTGCTCTACCAGCTGACTGCGCCAGGACATTAACGCCATCTTTAAATGTCATGTGCTCATCCAATGTTAAACCGAGATATTTGTACTGATCAGTGTATGTCAAAGCAATTGGACCCAGAGAAAAAGAAAAAGAACTTCTCTTCTGGGGCTTTTGTCTAAAATGTACTATTTGAGATTTATCCTGATACATACAATTAATGGCAAAAACATATTAAGGAAGTCAGTGTTTCCCACAGGATTTTGGGGTATTGTTGGAGGGACCCTGTACCTTGTTGGGTGGTCCGGGGGTATGCCCCCCCAGATTTTTTTTTACCTTTTTAAAGTAAAATGCATCAATCTGGTGCACTTTGAGAGGACATTTTAGAGGCTAGAGAGATATCAAATCCTGAGATGCAGAAGGAACATTATTTTTCAGATTTTTCTTAAACAGCACTCTTTACTCTGCAACTGTAAAAACAGTAGATTGGTCTGCAGACCCATGTTCTATGATGGAGGGGCCCATTTCAACAGATAAAGGGTGGATATGAACAATTTAGAATTCACACATATAAAGCTTATTTGTGTATGTGTGAGGGGGGCTTCAACCCCCTTAGACAGAGCTACTAATGCTGTTGTTTTTAACTTTCTTTTGTATCTCTCCCCTACTAGTTGAGGGGCCCATGATGATTTCTATCTTGTTACATTTTAATGAGTACTTATATTTAGGCTATTCCTTTTTGGACCCTGTTATTGACATCAGTGTCTGAGCTCTTTGACTATGGAACATGAAAAGTTACTATCAGTATCTCTGGCTGAGGGCCCCCGGGCCTGTGCCTGGTGTGCCTGTGCAGTAATCCACCCCTGGATAGGTTACACAATTAAGAAAAAACAACGATGGGCCTGTTCATAACTAATTTATATATTTTTTGTAATGTAATGATTACCATGAACTTTTTAAAAAAAAAACTATTTTGGGGGGCCCCCGGACCATCTCTTTTTCCTTTTTAATAAAAAAAAAAAAAAATTATAGTTATAATTTTTTTTTTTTTGTTGGGGTGCCCCCCAGGAACTTGGTGCCCTACGCAGTCTGCGTACTCTGCGTATACGGAGCGGCGGCCCTGCCCAAACTGTAGGCTATTATTCAAGCTTCCCGCGAAAAACTCAAATTTCTTATTTTCTTGATGTTACATTTGAACACATCATGATGTCATTTTATTGACCTTTGCCTAATAATCATTTTACTGAGCCGACCTGAACACATCACATTTGAACCGTTTGCGATTTTTTTTTTAGCTAACTAGGTCTTATCCTGCAGATTTTAATATGGATTTAAAAACTATCCGATTTTTTAACTGCGGGACTTGTCACTTGCTACAGTCTCTCGTTTGTTGATCACCGCTGCATTGAATGAATGATGAGACGGCGCGGAGCCCGTCTGCAGCGGCAGCGGCTCAGCAGACAAGAGTTTTTTTTTTTTTTTTTTTTTGGAGACGGAGCGGGTGGAAGGAGTTTCTTCAAGACAGTCGAAGGTAGAACACTTTTACAGTCAATGATGCGGTCCAGTGATGGAATAATACGCTGAAGTAGGCCTAATTAGATGAAGATGACCCGACTCGATATTTAAAATGATATAATGTGACCTAGCCTACTGGACTCCATAGCGGTATCGATAAGCTCAAACATTATTGATTTCTGGGTTTTGAATATAGCGGAACCAGGTCCGTAGGATAGAGCCGGCTTTCGGAACGTAGACAGCGAAACTGCGCGCACACAGGCTGTGTGGCTGTGTGTGTGTGTGTGTGTGAGAGAGAGAGATAGATAGAGAGATCGAGTGCGAAAGAGCGACCGTGATGCTGCTGGCTGCCGCGCGCAGCTGCTCAATTGCGAATATAGCCGATCTATTTTGTGTGAGTTAGCGGGAAAAAAAATGTTTTGCAGACTGTAAAACACATGAATACATAGCCTAGACTACAGACAAACCCTCTAAAATCCACTTGCCCGTCCGGGCAACCAAGAAGCAATATCAACTTGCCCAAACATTATTTTCAGTTGTCCCGGGCAAGCGGGCAACCGTTAGTGTCAACCACTGCACCTTTTGCTAAGAAATATTGGATATGTTAGAAGCATTTGTTTTAGAAAGGTGAGACATCACTGCACCATATTTTATGATTCAATAATCTTTGACAGGTTTTAAAATTAAATGTTTAACCCCGCACCCTCCCACCAACACACACACACACACACATAGCAGCACCCATGGTAAAAAAGTGATTCTTCCTTACCTTTTTTGGCTGCAGCCGAGGCAGAACACAAACACAGCAGAAGCAACAGAATTGTCTTTGGACACGATGAAAACATTGTGCTGCCAAAAAATGAAGTCATAAAAGCAGGAGACGGATTATCAGCCTAAAATATTCTTAATCTGTGTTTGTTTTCCATGTGTTTCGTGCGATTCCCAGATCATGTATGCTGCTGATCAAACTTCCAGTGTTGTTTCCACTGTCAGCCTGTCAAACCAATAAGCTTATTGTCTGTCTGCAGCCAGTTATGACTCATATTGCATGTTGTCACCTTTCCCATCATCGCACAAACACAACCAGATCCAAACACACAATTGGAATGTGTGAGCAGGACTAGGTGAACAAGTGAAGAGAGGAGACAAGTTAAACAAGTTTAAACAGCCACCGCTTCTCCAACACACTGTACATAAAGTAATAAATCAACTTAATAGATCTAAGATGTACTAAAACATCAGTGACAGGCAGTCAAACCCTCATCCAAAACCATGTAGAAACCCGATCAACCAGTGTGACTTAATGTTGCAATTATTTTGCAAGCGCTGTAACCACTCATCCACCAAGGCACTCGTTAAAATATTTTCTTGACGCAGTGCTATAAAGAAGGCTGTTGAAACAGAACAGGGATTCCATTTGTTCCAGAGCACAGGAAACCGGAATGCATATGTTTGTGTTGTAATAATAAAGGAAGCTGGACTGCAAGATAAATTGGTGTCTTCTGGTATTTAAAGGTTGAGTTCGCAATTCTGTCAAAAACTTATTTTGACAACAAACAATTCTTGAGAAATTGCTGACTCCACCTTTAATTGACTATTCTCAACTACAGTAGACATGCTGACATTTCAGTGGCCATGACAAATGCTCAGCCTCCTATTTTTAGGGGAATCTCTTCAGGGAACGTAATACAGCTCATGTTGAATAAACACATCTTTATTTGTTTGAAATAAAGCTCTAATTATAGCAGTAGATTGATTAATCAGACAGACAGTGAACTGCAGAGAGGCAGTTATATTAAATATATGTTAATATGTTTGGTTGTATTGCAGATGCGGTGTTTCTTTATAGGTCCATGGTGTTAAATAGCGATGTTGTCAGCTTACTAAAACAGTTTATCAGCGAGTGATAACATTGGTTATGCGGAAACATTAACACTATTGAACAGGAAACGTCTTAATGGCCCATAGGCGTTGCGGGCAGTTGAGTGGATAAATGATGAGAAGAAATGGCCCCGACGACTTCAGTGGCCGGACTGCTGTTGGAGAGTGACAGTAAAGACCGATAGACAGAGAGAGGCAGAGATGCCTTTATTTCATAATGTTGCTTTTTGATTTAAAAGTGATCATAACTAGCCTATAGTGATCATCTGTTTTTAGACTGACTCCTGCTTTCGGGGCGTTGGGCTCACGAGCTGACCAGTTTATCAGACCAGCTGTTTGAGACGGAGATGAAAAAGAAAGTTATGGTGGAGCAGTTAAATGAACAAATATTATAACCAAACACAATAATGTGTTGTGTTATCTGCTTTAGTAGCCTACAGTAGGCTAGCACATGTCGACCCCACTCGGTTTTCGTTTATTGATTTTTCCTAAATGGTATTTAGCCTACTTACCGGCTACACGTGCAAACCCCTACTGCCTAGTCAAACCATAGAGTCAAACACAAGGGAAGAGGACGGAGATGTATAACGTCTGGGTCATTGTAAATAAGCCTCCATTGCTTTCCATTGATATAGCCTCGTCTCCGGTCACTGTCCTTATTGTAAACATTTCACAACTCATTTATGTAATTATACAGCGGTGCATTTGGGCATTTACTAGCTTTATCGCCATTCAAACAAAAAATAAACGGTTTGTGCATCCAACAGCACAACAAGACATGATTGTGGCTCGTGTCGCTCTTGTCTCTTTCTGCAACGGACATGCGCAGTAGAGCGGGGAGTGACGCTGTGTGACGTAGACTGATAAGGGGTCTATTAAAACATAAGTTGGAAAAGTGTATGGGTGAAATTTCACAGCATATCTACCGGCACAAGGCGAGTTCAAAGGCCTTTTTATTTCTAACTTATCATGTCTGAGTTTGTCATTATACTTTGATGTGGTTTACTGTTATCACTCACACACTTGTACTCAAGATCCAGGTTATCATGTGTGACTGTGACAATGGATAATGGAAAATATAAGGTTTGAAATCGTAAATACCATGTGCTCTGCAATTGATAACCTAATGGAATGTGTGACTATTGAAATTCAAATGAAAGATAAATGTTTAATTATCAGCTGTGTGTACAGAACACCCGGAATTTTTCCTTCTAACATGAAAGTAGCTACAGTCAATTTGGCTTTAGAAAGAATCATTCCACTGGCAGATGTGTTTAGACTACCAGAGAAAAAATTGTGTTTTATCTGTACCAGTCTGTGTATCTGTGTATCTGAATATGATGACAATGGGGGGGGAGGGACCTGATAAGCCTTTGGCTTCTCCTGCTACCCTTTGGACTATAACACAAAGAAATATATATGAATATGTCAAAGAGCAAATTGTGTATTGTGTGTAATTATCCAAAAAAATTAAATAAAAAATAAATGGATGCATTGCGTGCATTCAGAGCGATTCACTTGCATTTTTAACAGGGACATCTTATGAAGTGTGCTGTAAGCAGATACAAAGTTTTCCCTCCAGCAGAATATGTCAAAATATATACACCTCTTCCATAGCCATCTTGAGGAAGAGTTATGGCCAAAAAATGTCATACAAAATCCATGTCCAGGCACTCAAGTTTTGTTACAAAAATGAGTATGTAATTAATTTGGCAAGTAATTTAGTTACACCAACCAAGTGACAAGATGTATATCTGAACTGTTTGTAGCCTGTGCTACTGCATGTAAAAAATGAACCCACAAAGAATTAAGTTAGTGCTTGTTGATGCTGCACAGAGCTTCGCTGACAGATATTTTGTCTAGAAAACTCTGGTAGCCTGAAGCTTCCTGCTTTGGGTAGCTGACTGTGGCAAAGCGGATAGGGTGGTAATCGCAGGGTTTGTGGTTCGATCGCTTCCTCCTGCCACATGTCGAAGTGTCCCTGGGCAATACACTGAACCCCAAGTTGCTTCTAATAGCAGTTTAATGAGAGGCAAACAATGCAGATAGATCAGCCTTAGAATATCTGATGGGCAGCAGCCATCAGTGTGTGAATGTGTGTCAAAATGGTGAATGTGACAGAAGTGTAAAGCACTTTGATTGGTAAAATGCCGTACCTTATCGATTGTGGTGACTACATACAAATTAATCGTAAGAATATTCAAAGCTATATGTGTTTTTCTTCAATAGTTTGCATAGCTTGTGTCTCCAAATTATTACAGAAAATAGTTATAGGCAGATTTCGCCTCTCAAAGTGCACCAGATGCATTTAACTTTAAAGGATAAGGTTTTCTTCTGCAGGGGCATGCCCCCAGACCCCACTAGAAGGTCCATTCTCACCCAGCAGGATCTAAAAATCCTGTGAGAAACACCACATGTACTGAATGTATGAAAGCATAACCCTATGCCCTCATTTTTAACGGGCTGTAAATGGGGTTCGTTTTGGCAAATTTTTTCTTGAAATTTGGTACGCACGCGGCGCGCATACTCTTTATCAGCTCTTACCACCGGGCCTAAAAAAAATTCTAGGGGAAACAGTGGGTTCAAATAAAGGTTGTCAGTTAAACAACACTTTTACAAAAAAGTGTTTATTAATACAAAGGATGGACTATTACAAAAACACAATAGAATGTTATATGGCTCATACATTCTTTATACTTTAATTTGTGAACATTTATACACATTCCTTGGCAGTATTTTCCATGTTCGAAGGCATGAGGATGGTGGAAACAGGGCCTGTTAGAAACTGCAGGGCATATTCTGAGATCCTGCTGACGTTGGTTCTATTATGCAGCCCACCATCAGAACCATTCAATCTGGCAACATTGCTATCTTGATCAGGTAACAAATACATATTGTTTAATAAAGGTATTTACACACATATTTTATTCATACAATTACATACAAGTAACTTCGCATGAACTCCTGCACAGATCTAATAGCAGGAGAAGCCAGAGATCATGTCATTGAACTGCCCTCGGTGTGCGCTGGTGTCTTATTGTCAAGAGCAACAACACTTTGATGTTGTCAGAGAAGCTACTCGGACAGATATCTCTTTTTAGTTTTGCAACATTCCTTTTCCATTGTCCAAATTGTTTCACATGGGAGACACAATTAATGCTTTTATCAGAATTGCAACAAATTAGAATGGACAAACCAAGTACAGCATACATTGGAAGGATAGCCTGAGGTGGTAGGATGGCCTAAGGGACCAGTAACCACCATCTCCTTGAGCAAGGCACTTAACCCCAAACTGCTCCTGTGGCTGTACTTTGGCTGAACCTGCACTCTGACCCCCTCCGAAGTGTGGTCACCTGAGAGAGGATATGCGAAAAGACATTTCAATTTGCCTAGTGTATATTGACTAATAAAGATAATTTAACTAAACTTAAAACTAAGGTTCACAAAATAACGATCACTTTTAATAATCACTTGATTATTGTAACAGACTATTCCAACACTTAAGACAGTGTGAGGGAGATCATGTTCTTTTGATTTGTTTTGCTTACAGTAACAACATTTGTGTTTATGAAGGGACCTTTACTGACATGCAGTGGAAAGTACCAGCATAAGAAGTCCATGTTGAATATGTGAATCTAGTTACGGGTCAAAGCGACACATTTTCTTGACAGACAAATGCACCATATATGGAGAAGGAACTGTGGAGCGAGACATTCCGCATAAACAACTCCTTGAGGCAGTGCCAGAAACAAGGCTGTTGAAACTGAACAACGCTTCCATTTCCTACAGTGCACCAGAAACCTGTATGCATATGTTTGTGTTTTAATAAGAAAGGCAGCTGGACTGCAAGATATTGTGTCTTTTAGCACAGCATTAGACATGCTAGTATATCAGTGGGAATGAGATTAGACAATGTTCGGACTTCCTTTTACTCTTCATATCTATATATTTTATCTCTTCAGGGAACATAGTTTAGCTTGTGTCAAATAAACACATAATACTTTCTTTGAAATTAAGCCCTATTTATAGTATGTAGATGTATGTAGCCCCAGGACAATTTATTTTGTCCCTTAAGAACATCAAAACTGGTTGCCTACAATAATATTCGTAGAAAAATGTAGTATATTATATTGATGTTTTATATGTTTTATTCTTGATTTTTGCAGTACTTATTTTTTTTTCTCTTACGGTTTTCAATAAGCCTGATTCTAATTACCAAAGGTCCAATACAGCAATACATACATAGGAAGTGGGGCTTCACCAGGATTTATACATGTATGTGGCGGGGAGGGCAAATAAGTGGATTTAGATAAATAAATTACAAGACAACCAGGTTTTTTAGTGCAGACTGAAATAAGTATTTAATCAGTCAGTTGTTCCTTTACACTATCACATAACTATCTCTACTCATAACACATTTTCAGTTTACCTTTTTACTAATAGTATTGCAGCACTACCAGCTGGAAGGGTAAATAACTTGGACAATGGTTTAAAAGGACAGCTCTATATAAGACACAATACACTTCCCGCCAGCAGAGGGCAGCAATAAACAAACTGGGATAAGGTGGGACATGTACTTAGAGCATTTCTGTTGATTCTTGGTTATGTTTGTAGCATTCTTGGTTATGTTTGTAGCACTATCACAATGATATGATGATATATTAATACTGTTGATACACAAGTGGTAAAAATAGCGATTCAAAAATCCAAGGTACAGAGTAGTTTCCTTCCGTTATGCAATATGTTAACTTGCATCTTAACTCATATGGCATATAGTGAAAAATGTCAAATGATCAACTGAATATTTAGGATGGATGGATTTATGTTGGATCTGCATGAGTTAGATCACGTTGTACTGCTTTTACTGCCCTGTGCAATCTTCTCACACCTCAGCAGACTGGTGAGTTGTTTCTGGCATTGGGACGATCCAAAGTAGTAGAGCAGAGGATCCAGCAGGCAGTTCAGACTTCCCAAACACATGAACACCAGATAGACTGAGTAGGAGCGATCAGCGAAGTCATCACTCCTCTTCACTCCTTCGTTAACTTGAAAGAAATGTGCTAGCAGTAAGCAGTTTGCGGGTGTGAAACACACGACAAACATCACCAGCACTGTCAAAACCATCACCACTGCTCTGTTTTTTCTGCGTGAGGAACCTGGGTCACTGCGTTGGCCCCCACCCAGCACCCAGATCACCCGAGCGTAGGACACCAGTGTGATGAGCAGAGGCAAGAAGAAGAGGGCACAGCAGAGGGTGATGAAGTAGATCTTGTAGCGCATGATTCGCTCATCTACAGGCTGAACATCATAGCAGGTGGTGATGTTCAATTCTTCAAGTTTAAAAGTCTGTTCGGAGATGAGGAGGGGCACCGAACCAGCTAAGGATATTATCCACATGGCTACACAGGCTATGATTGATTTCCGAGTGCTTCTCCAAGTCAGGGAGTTGATAGGGTAGACTACAGCAAGGAGCCGGTCCACACTGATGCAAGTTATGATGAGAACAGAGCTATACATGTTCCAGTAAAAGGCTGCAGTGACCACACGGCACATTATTGGGCCGAAAATCCAGTTGTTGCCCCTGAAGTGGTAAGAGATCTTGAAGGGCAGTAGCAATGCTAATATCAGGTCAGCGCAGGCCAGGTTCAGCATATAGATCGCAGCCGGTTTTTTAGGCCGGATTCTAAAAGCGAAGGCCACCACAGCACAGATGTTGATCGGCACACTGATGAGGCAGACCAGAGTGTAGAACGAAGGCATGAGGATGGTGGAAACAGGGCCTGTTAGAAACTGCAGCGCCTCTTTTGAGATCCTGCTGGTTTCAGTGCCATTATGCAGCCCACCATCAGAACCATTCAATTTGGAGACATTGCCATCTTGATCAGGTGAATTACCAAATCCCACAGGGCATGGAGAGAGAAACAATCTTGTTTAATCAAGGTATTTACAGACATATTTTATTCATACTGTATATTGTTTTCTACTATAGAGTGGAAAATCCATGTTGGCCTGGAGAGAGAAAAAATGTGTCAAGATACAGGAGTGAAACATTGTTTAATAAAGGTATTACTTCCTAGAGGTTTGAGTCTGGTAAAACAGCCAGGTCCTGGACATCTTGTATGTGATGGAAGTCCTAGAGAGAGAAATACGTCACGAAGATACAGGAGTGAACGATTGTTTAATAAACAAAATTAATTTGTATTTTCTATACTGAATTATGTTATAGAGTAGAAAAGATTGTTAGAATCATTGATTTTAATTGTTGAGCACTGCCACATGCCGGAAAACGATCTCCACCTACCTAATGCCCCAAATCCTGGTTGGCCTGGAGAGAGAAAAAAAAAATTGTCAAGATACAAGCGCGAAACACTGTTTAATGAAAGTATTAATTAGTATTTATAGTGAATTATGTTATAGAAGGAGTCAAAAAGATTTGTAGAATCTTCAATTTGGGGACATTACATTTTTTGCATCGATGAAGATCGTGTTGATCGCGAGACCTTGGAGATCCTGGAGGTCCTGGAGGCTCCGGAGGTTCTGAAGAGACAAACAATTTGAACAAATGATTTTAGCAATATTTTTAGGGCTGTCAAAATGAATGCGTTAACGCAGGGTGATTAATTTTCTTTTTAACGCATGCGCACTGCAATGCTCAATATATCCCACCTGCACTAGTCGTTAAAGCATTATAGCTGACCCAGGATCTGAAAGCTACTGGGCACAATTGTGATGCGCAGCGGCACGCTGCCGTAGAAACGTAGCAGCATGTTTTTGTTTTGACCTGCTTGTGTGGCGGGTGGCAGTTGCTGTCGGAAACAACGTTGTCTGCTTTGATCAGAGCACGGGAGGACCATAGACTGTATAGGGGAGGACGGAAACATCTGCAGTTTATAGAGGTTTGTAGGATTAATATGGGACATCAACAGAATGTCAGCTTTTGTGGCAGAAATTAAATCCCCCTTGAAATCGGCTGCTCGCGCAAACACACAAATGCACGCACGCACACTCACACACACTCACACACAGACACCGCAGACTGCTATCAAGTTGTATGCAGGAATTCAAAACTTTGCTGAAAATTGATTTGTCAAATCATTGATCTTATTGATGGAACGATTCAATTTGGGGACATCATCTTTCTCCCCTGGGGGAAGAAGCTATCCTGAAGAGGAATTTGTTTATTTACCACAGGTTCAAACACATATTTTTTAATCATAGTAGGGGAGAACGGGGTAATCTGAGCCACTTTTTACATTTGCTCCCCTCTAAGCGAGCTAAAATGATTTATCACTCAAATTTACACATTTCCCATTAATTCAGGATGTTTCCTAGAAATGGGCATTAGCAGAATTTTTTCAAGACAAAGGGCAGTGAAAATATGATTGTTTTAAAAAAAAGTTGTCATGTGGCTCACTTTACCCCAGCTGTGGGGTAAACTGATCCACTTACTTTTTCCACTCTGAAACTACCATAACAACACATATTGTAACAGTAAGAATCCTGAAAGCTAGCCACACATTCCAGAACTAATGTCGGACTAGTAAAAGAATGATGGGGTTTGGTCAATTAAGCAAAACAAATTTTCTAAACACTTGAAAGTAACTCTGAACAAAATCAAATACAACATATTATAATTCAAAAGGTTTTAATAAGATTCAAATGAAAGATAGAACCAGTTAGATTAGAACACAGTCTGGGGGTCAGAACACAGGACCCTTGGAGCCAGCTAGTGTCTGGGGGTCAAAGCATAGGAAAATCAGAACCAGCGAGAACAGCCTGGGACTCAGAACACAGGAGAAGACCCAACTGGATTATAACATCAGCCTGTCATACATGCGCTTTCCGTGTGGTTGCCCCAGGTCGTCTTCCTGGTGTATTTCCTTGCCATGATGGCTTTTCTACAATGTGTATGACATTAAAATAAAACGTATGTTATGTAATAATACATTAAAATATGTTTTTTTTTTTTTTAAGATATTTTTTTGGCATTTTGAGGGGAGTGACATGCAGAGCACGACCTCGGGTGGGAATCGAACCCGGGTCTGCTGCTGGGCCCGGCCCGGGAGGGGGACGCCTTACCAACTGAGCTAAAGGCGCCCCCCAAAATATGTTTAAGACTCAACTTAAAGCCACTACGAGTAACATGGCACGTTGGCGTCCCCTTTGGACAAATGCGGTAGTATTTTTACGACGCCCGCTGTCGCAAAGCTGTTTTCTAGCTCGTGCCAGGCACGCGAGTGTGAACTGAGAAGGGAGCAATATAGTGCATGTCCGTGTGTTGAAAGTGTGAGGACTCTTTTCGGCTCCGTGAGAGTGGTTTTAACACTGCATCAACTAATGCCAGTCACTGCCACACACACTTGATTGCAATGAGTTGATGCAGCAGTGTCACCTAACTACTCTCTCTCACGGAGCTGAAAGATTACATGTCCGACTCCTCACAGAAAGCGAATGAACGAGAGACGTCAGTTAGTATGGATCACGATGAGGTAATGTTTTTATGTTGTTGTAAATAATGACTATTTCAGATAATGGTTATCTGATGATGGTGAAGCAAAGCAAACTTTGTGTTAGTACCAACCGCTCATTCATTTAGGAGTAAACACTGCAGTCTAGTTTCGCTCTCGTGAAATTGTATACACGTTGCTTGGCAACGCCCTGGTCCCGCCCGTAGCCTATATCACTCTCCCTTTTAGCTTTTCTTCATTGCATTTTTTCTTTGATGGTTCAGCCCCGTTATCAGTCATTATGACGACAAATAACTGTCTCAAACAAAGCTCCCGCTCCCCTTTCCTCACCTGGAGGGATAGGCTTCTCAATTCACGTTGCTGCGCCACACTGAAATCTGCGACCAATACGGATATGTGACCATAGAGCCTGCACGAGCGAACCGAAAATCGGACTGGGTGTGCGACCAGACCAAAAGCAGTAATAAAAACTATTTAAAAACGTCTTTCTTTGCACTGATGGTCTCGTTTGCTGTTAAAGGTAATTTATGATTATCAGAAGAAACATGAGGCTGTTTAAAAGATATTTAAATGTTACTCGTAGCCGCTTTAACTTGTGCCTCATGGTGGGGGAAAGTCAGACAGTGGCTCACTTTCCCCCACAGCATTTGGCTCACTTTCCCCCACCACCACAATTATAAGAAAAAAATAACTCTCAGTATTTCAGGCTAATCTTTGGCTAATATCATCACATGGTTTTTATATGTTGGTAGATCAGCAACACGTATGATAGAAGTTTTTCTACGCGAATACATTGGCTTTGGCATGACAGTTGATTAAGTTGACAGCAAGAAAATTAAGAAAAAACATGCTTACCACAGCACCATGAGGTCCTCTCTTTCAGGGCCATGGGGAAATGAGAGGGGCTTGAAAACATATATCTCACATGACCACAAATGTTTTCCGTTGCCTAGATACAGGGGGTGGCTCACATTACCCGATGCCTCAGATTCTCCCGTTCTCCCCTACGTTGTTTATTGATTTATATCATATTGAAGAACCAATTTCTCAAATCATTGATTTTGAGTTTTCATTTAACAGTAAAATTATTATTAGATAAAAAAATTAAATAATAAACTATTATTTAGAATTTTCCATTTAAGCATATTGGCATGGAATGGACCTCTTTCGGCGATTTCACTTATACGTGGATTTAGTTTTGAGTTACCATCCATCCATCCATCTTCATCCACTCATCCAGGTTCGGGTGAACCAGCTCCATTAAGGGATCCCATTTCCAGACCACGTCGACCATCGACAGGCATTCCACAGGCCAGTGTGGAGATATAATCTGTCCACCTAGTCCTTGGTCTTCCCCTCCCAGCTGGACGTGCCCAGAACACCTCCCTAGGGAGGCGCCCAGGTGGCATCCTTACCAGATGCTGAAACCACCCCAACTGTCACCTTATCTCTAAGGAAGACCCCAGTACCCCTCCTTAAGGAAGCCTATTTTGGCCGTTTGTATCCGCAATCTTTTTCTTTCAGCCATAAACCAGCCCCCTTTGACCATAGGTGAGGGTAGAAAGGAGGATTCATGAGTTGATCGAGAGCTCTGACTTCCAGCTCGGCTCTATTTTGTCATAATGGTGCGGTAAAGCAAGTGAAATACCACCCCGCTGCTCAGATTAGCCTTGTTTGAGAAGGTGCCGTCTTGCTAAGACCTGTGCAATTATGACACTCGTCTTGCTGAGCGCACAGCATTATTGTTGGACTTTGTGTCCGATTTGCACCTGTGGCTGGCTGCGGCTCGGCTGCATGAGACTTTGAAGTTCCGTGGGATCAAGACGGACACAGACGCTGGAGCAAGTTGCTGCAGTTTCTCCCCACGGGCTGCGGGAGTGAAATGTTTGATGGGAAACGTCTTGCTGACAGGCGGGGCTGAGCGCTAATTGGGAATTTAAATCCTGTGCCTTTGATGCGTTTTTCCAATTGGTTACGCAAAGGTCTGACATCACCGCTCAAAATTGTATTTACGATCCATTCTTTTTGATTTTAATTTATGTTTAATCATTAGGCCTACTCCGCAGTGTATGCATTTAAGCAGAACTATATTTAATCAGAGTTAAACCTCCACTGATCTGAACCCTTGACAGAGAAATAATTTAGAAAGTAATAATTAGCATGCAGGTTACACTCCTGTATAGATTTATTAAGTGAACACAAACTTGAGTCACATTAATTTGTGGTGAAGTGACCATTAAGATTAAATCATAGCCTTATTTCCAGTGATCTAAATGGTCTGGGAATTGTATGTTACATGTTACACATCATAGCCATCTCTACAGTAAGGGATCTTTTATTAGACCTGTCTTTAGGCCAATCATATTTATTATGTGAAGGGAGAAATACTAAACTGTAAATTATTTTTTATCACTTAAAAGTAGGTTTTCTAGTAAAATAACAAGAAAGATAAAGAGCTCTTCTACAAATATGTTTCTAATAGGCCTTCAAAATAATACTAGAAAACAAACTGCATCCGCAACAAGGACGCTACTTCCGATGGCAGCTAGGCCACGCTCACGGCCCGTCATTGCCCGTGCACCATCTGTACATAGGCCAACGCATCGGTCCCAAGACAAACCATTTTCGTTGATAAAAGTATCAAGGACATTGAAGATGGCTTCTCCTGTAGTGTGCGACTGAAGAGGGGGCGGCAAAACAGGACATCCTCTTCAATCGCCTTGTCCCGCAGATACCTGACATAAGTGAGGAGCTGTGCCTGCCCAGCAATATCAGTGGATTCGTCCAGCTGAAGTGCATAATAAGGACTCTTTTTTATTAACTCTATCAGTTGCTCTCTGATATCATTAGATATGTCAGAAATTCTCCTAGCAACTGTGTCATTGGACAGTGGTACTGCACCGAGTTTGGCTGCTGCACTATTTCCTATCATTATTCTGCACGTCTTGCGCGGCAGGCAAAATCAGAGTTTTCGCAATTGTATGCGGTTTACTCAGTTGACCTATTCTTTTCGCAACTAGATATGATGCCTCCAAACACTGTTTAGACACAGTGCTGTGCACTGAAATGGTTGCCTGTTGCTGATGCAGGCCATCAAGTTTTCTTTTAAAATAGTCAGCCGGTTTATCTTTCATGCCAGCATGTTTTGTTTCGAGGTGCCTTTTCAGTTTGCAGGGCTTCATGCTGTCGTTAGCCAGCACCTCGGAACACACGACACACTGAGGCCTCAGATCTGCCGTGACCGTAAACCCAAACTGCAAGTATGATTCATCATACCTTCGAAGCTTCTTTGCAGCTGGTGGTGCATTGCTTGCCTTGTTGGTCCTCACTAGACATTTCTCCATTTGTTTGGTTTATCTTTTGAAATAATTTGGATGTGGATTAGTGTTTTCAATAAAGTTTAGGCTATGATGTAACTATGTGTGTGTGTGTGTGTGTGTGTGTGTGTGTGGCTATGTTGAAAGACTAGTATTGGGGGCTAGGCTAATCAATCGTTGAATTAAAGTTTAATACAAGTAAAATAACGATTTTGCAGGGAATGCAGATTTTATTTTCAGACTTAATGATTGTAGTTAGTCAGTGAGTGAATGGGTGTGTGTGTCTTAAGGTGAGAACTCACCAAACGCGTTGGGTGCGGTGGCGGCGTTGAAAAATCCTATTTTTGCATAGGGAACCATTGGTTTAGGCGCGATGATCCGTTGGCCGCGGCAAAGCGGCGCTTTGAGCGCGGCAGCCGCGTTACCAAAGCGTCAACGGTTATTTTTCTTCTTTGATGTTGGCTACGTGATGATGTGCCGCGTGCTGCGCAATTTACGTTACGCGCTGCCCATTTTCTAAAAGGAGCTACGTACCAAAAAAAAAAAAATAGAAAATGCGGAGGAGAAGGATTTTTATAGCAGCGGCGCACGTTCACTCAGCAGCGGCGCTGCGCCGCTGCTGAGTGAACGTGGGGGAAACACTGCATGAGAAAACAGACAACAAAAAGGGGCTGCCAAGCCGTGAGTTATGACAATTAGCTTCTTAAGGTTTTTTAAAAACATGGTTTGATAAAAACAAACTATCATTAAACCTAAGCAAAACAAAAATAATATTATTTGGTAACTATAGAATGAACACGCAAATACATATCAATATAAATGGAGTTGAAATTGAAAGACTTTATGAAAATACATTTCTTGGGGTTATAATAGATGATAGATTCAGTTGGAAATTACACACGTACAATCAAAACTATCAAGAAGCAGTTGGAAATCACACATGACACACGTACAATCAAAACTATCAAGAAGCATTTATGTACTAAACAAAGTAAAACAGGTTCTAGATCAAAAATCACTCCGTATTCTGTACTGTTCACTACTGTAGTCTTACCATACCTCAGTTACTGTACGGAAGTCTGGGGCAACACGTACAAAACGTCAATACATTCACTTACTATTCTCCAAAAAAAAGCAATTCGCATTATTCACAATGTGAGATATCTGGATCATACTAACCCATTATTCATACGGTCAAAATTATTGAAATTCACAGATCTGGTGGAATTTAAAACTATACAGATAATGTTTAAGGCTAAAATCAACATATTACCTTTAAACATACAAAAATTATTCAGTGATCGTGAGGGGGGTTATAATTTAAGGGGAAAATTAAATTTCAAAGTGAACAGCGTCAATACGACCAGGAAAATGTTTTGTATTTCAACATGTGGTGTAAGACTATGGGACAGTTTGAGTGGGGAGATCAAGGAATGTCCAAACATTATTAACCAGTTTAAAATAAAATACAAATAATTGATTTTCACGAGGTACAGGGATGAAGAAGGTGTTTAACATAGTGTTTACATGTATGTATATATTTGTATATATTTGACGATATTTATATAATATTGAATGTTTAATTAGATATTATTAAAAGATTACTTGACAATATTATTAGATAAATACAACGATATTATTATATAAATATGAAATTGGTAACAAATTGTATCATATTGAAAACTAATATTAATATAAATTATTATTATTTTGATTATCATTATATCATTAATAAGGAAGCCAAAAGTCATTATAGATATATAAATCAGGGAGAAGGGGTGAGATTAAATAAGTTTTCTTCTTCTCACCCCTTTTCGAACCGGTAAAGCAAGTGTAAGACAGTTTATTTTCATTTGTGGTTTTCATTGTGTGTAAATTTTACTTTGTTGTAACTGTCCACTTGTTTCATTTATTTTATTGTTTATTATTGCTTTTTTTTATTTTTTATTATTTACTTGTTCGAAATAAAAACATTTTCAATTCAAGGTTTCCCTGCTTTGACTTGAGATCGGATTAATATGGAATATACAGTACAAAGTATTTCGATGAATGATTAATACACTTGAACTTAATTGTAAACAAACACAAATCTCCTGTGACATATACTAATGTTATGGGAGCAAAAGTAGATTATATGACTACATTAAAACAGTTTAATTTCTAATAATTGCAGACGACACCCACTTTTTACTGACTCCTTTCAACCCCTTCTCTTACAACTTGAAAAGTAATTCTTACCTTCACTATCCACAGCTGAGGCAGTGCATGCAGCACACAGCAGAAGCAAGATCAAAGTATTTGGACACACAGAAAACATCTTGCTGCCTGAAAAAAAAAACTAATCAGTAAAACTGGACGGAAAACACTAAGAAATAAATGTTGTTAATCCATGTTTATGTTTGCTGTGTTTCTCGTGCCTTTCCCAGATTATTTCTGCTGCTGATCATCGTCCAGTGATTGTAAAAGTGGGTTTTGCTCCACCCACTGTCCAGTCAGTCTCCCAGCCCACTTAGCTAGAAATATAATCATCCAAAGATACCTAGATCCAATCAAACAATTTATTTTGAGTGCAACAAATAAGGACTAGAAAGAAAAAAAATTATTTATCGTTTTCCAAACGAGTCAAGATGATTATCCTTAATGACAGCAAGGCACGTACAGACTTAAAGCTATATTATGTAACTATTTAATTCAACACTTTGATTTTGTCAGATAAGCTACTTTGACAGATATATTTTATCAGTGTTTGCAACATTACTTTACTTTTGTCCAAATTTTTTCTCATGGGAGACACAATTAATGCTTTTATCAGAAGACGAAGTGTGGTCACTTGAGAGAGGATATGCAAAAAGACATTTCAATTTGCCTCGTGTAAATTGACTAATAAAGATAACTTAACCAAACTTAAAACTAAAGTTCACAAAATAACGATCACTTTTAATAATCACTTGATTATTTTAACAGACTATTCCAACACATAAGACAGTGTGAGGGAGATCATGTTCTGTTGATTTGTTTTGCTTACAGTAACAACATTTGTGTTTATGAAGGGACCTTTACTGACATGCAGTGGAAAGTACCAGCATAAGAAGTCCATGTTGAATATGTGAATCTAGTTGCAGGTCAAAGCGACACATTTTCTTGACTGACAAATGCACCATATATGGAGAAGGAACTGTTGAGCGAGACATTCCGCATAAACTCCTTGATGCAGTGCCAGAAACAAGGCTGTTGAAACTGAACAACGCTTCCATTTCCTACAGTGCACCAGAAACCTGTATGCATATGTTTGTGTTTTAATAAGAAAGGCAGCTGGACTGCAAGATATTGTGTCTTTTAGCACAGCATTAGACATGCTAGTATATCAGTGGGAATGAGATTAGACAATGTTCGGACTTCCTTTTACTCTTCATGTCTATATATTTTATCTCTTCAGGTAACATATATATAATTCTTTATTTCAGACCCAGGGGGACAACACAAACAACATAAACAAATACACAAACACAGAGTAAAAAATACACAGCCTTACACAATATTCAGTGCCAAGCATACAGACATGATCGCCAATGGTTCCACAGTCTGGAAGAAAATCTGACCGAACTGCATAGAGGGTTGGCCAAAACTGCAATTAAGTTATTTTCAGACTCAGATGCCCTACACATAAATCCATGCATCAGGCCACGTAACACAGCAGAGCAGGTAGGGACCCCAACACTTACAAACATTTGGCTTGCACTGGAGCTTCTTGGAGCTCTCAGCAGTAGCCTCATGCTATCATTATAGGCCACTGTAAGCTTTCTAATGCTGCCTTGTTTATAACGACACCACAGGTGGGCAGTATACAGCGGCGTACAATACGCTCTAAAGAGTGAGATTTTGACAGGTACAGAGCACATACTAAACTTACGGCAGAGCATGTTCGCTTGTGCATACAGCTTCCGACGCTGCCTATAGATATCATTGTCATCAGACAGGTCATTAGACATAATATGGCCCAAGTATGTAATTTCACTGCACACACTGAGTGCAGTGCCAGACAGATAGAAGTCAGGGAAGGTTGACTGTCTGTCTCCTCTGCTTCTGACAATCATGATCTTACTCTTTTTTGCGTTGTATTTTATGTCAAAATCATCACCATACTGTGTGCATACTCTCAGAAGCTGTTGTAGACCAGCACTATATGGGCTAAAGATGACCAGATCATCTGCGTACATAAGGTGGTTAATGAGTGAGTCCCCAATCCTACAGCCTGTACCAGATGCATTTAAAATCAAAGACAAGTCATTCATATACATATTAAAAAGAAAAGGAGACAAAATTCCGCCCTGGCGAACACCATTGGTAACATGGAAGGGATCAGATGTTACACTCCCCCATCTCACCCTCATTGCCTGATGCGAGTACCAATAGACCAAGATTCTAATTAAAAAACCAGGGACCCCACTTTTAGACAATTTTAAAAACAATTTCCCATGATTAACACGATCAAAAGCTTTAGAAGCATCAATAAAACACATGAACATTGTGGAATTTTGCCTATTATATTTATCTAAAATTTCCTTTAGTGCAAAAATACATAAATCAGTACCATGCTTTCTTTTAAAACCAAATTGGTGGTCAGTAGACAGGACATAAAAAACATAGTTTAGCTTGAGTCAAATAAACACATATACTTTCTTTGAAATACAGCAATACATACATAGAAGTGGGGCTTCACCAGCATTTATACATGTATGTGGCGGGGAGGGCAAATAAGTGGATTTAGAGAAATAAATTACAAGACAACCAGGTTTTTTAGTGCAGACTGAAATAATTATTTAATCAGTCAGTTGTTCCTTTACACTATCACGTAACTAACTTTTTGAAGACCAATACAACACATTTTCAGTTTACCTTTTTATTAATAGTATTGCAGCACTACCAGCTGGAAGGGTAAATAGCTTGGACAATGGTTTAAAAGGACAGCTCTATATAAGACACAATACACTTCCCACCAGCAGAGGGCAGCAATAAACAAACTGGGATAAGGTGGGACATGTACTTAGATCAATTCTGTTGATTCTTGGTTATGTTTGTAGCATTCTTGGTTATGTTTGTAGCACTATCACAATGATATGATGATATATTAATACTGTTGATACACAAGTGGTATAAATAGCGATAAAAAATCAAAGGTACAGAGTAGTTTTCTCCCGTTATGCAATACGTATATGTTAACTTGCATCTTAAGTCATATGGCATTATAGTCAGGCCCGGATTAAGAGGAAAGATTACACTAGGCATACCGCATTTTTTCGGGCCCCCTCCAAACGGTTACTTCACGATTTAGTGACCAAACTACATACATTTGAACTGCCACAAGAGTATTATGCTCATTCATTTGTTTAAGAGTTGCGAGAGTAAAGAGAAACGTAACCGTGTGCGACTTGACGTCTGTTTGTGAGCGCACTGCAGGAGCACTTCTGTAAAGTGCGTGCAGAGTCCAGTGTGCAAGGACGGATTAACATGACCACGGGCCCTGGACACAAACCAGCCATGGACCCCTACCAACACGCAAATACACGCACTAGCACACCATGCAATCCACAATCACACACATTATAATGCAGCGCACAGCCTAGAGAGAGAAAGAGAGAGAGAGCGAAATACAATTCTATAAAGTCTCTCTGGTGCTGCGCAAGAGAAAGAGAGTCTTTGCGCCTGAGCCTACTAGACAGTTAGATTAGGGCAGAGACACCGACGATGCGAGATTCAGCAGATTCTTTTTGCCTTTGTAAGATCTCTGCGCCTGCTTTTTCGCCCACCCTTGCCCCCCCCCCCCCCCCTTGGAGCCTACACTCAATGTCTGAGCGAAGCAACGCGTCACCCCGTGAAACGCTGTGTTGGTGTCGTTCACAGTGAGACAGACACCAGTGGTTGACACTAACGGTTGCCCGCTTGCCCGGGGCAACTGAAAATAATGTTTGGGCAAGTTGAGATTGCTTCTTGGTTGCCCGGACGGGCAAGTGGATTTTAGAGGGTTTGTCTGTAGTCTAGGCTATGTATTCATGTGTTTTACAGTCTGCAAAACATTTTTTTTTCGCTAAATCACACAAAATAGATCGGCTATATTCGCAATTGAGCAGCTGCGCGCGGCAGCCAGCAGCATCACGGTCGCTCTTTCGCACTCGATCTCTCTATCTCTCTCTCTCACACACACACACACACACACTACACACACACACAGCCTGTGTGCGCGCAGTTTCGCTGTCTACGTTCCGAAAGCCGGCTCTATCCTACGGACCTGGTTCCGCTATATTCAAAACCCAGAAATCAATAACGTTTGAGCTTATCGATACCACAGAGTCCAGTAGGCTAGGTCACATTATATAATTTTAAATATCGAGTCGGGTCATCTTCATCTAATTAGGCCTACTTCAGCGTATTATTCCATCACTGGACCGCATCATGGACTGTAAAACTGTTCTACCTTCGAATGTCTTGAAGAAACTCCTTCCACCCGCTCCGTCTCCAAAAAAAAAAAAAAAAACTCTTGCCTGCTGAGCCGCTGCAGACGGGCTCCGCACCGTCTCATCATTCATTCAATGCAGCGGTGATCAACAAACGAGAGACTGTAGCAAGTGACAAGTCCCGCAGTTAAAAAATCGGATAGTTTTTAAATCCATATTAAAATCTGCAGGATAAGACCTAGTTAGCTAAAAAAAATCGCAAACGGTTCAAATGTGATGTGTTCAGGTCGGCTCAGTAAAATGATTATTAGGCAAAGGTCAATAAAATTACATCATGATGTGTTCAAATGTAACATCAAGAAAATAAGAAATTTGAGTTTTTCGCGGGAAGCTTGAATAATAGCCTACAGTTTGGGTAAAAAACTTGTTTTCCCAGCAATATAAACTAAATAGTAAGCCTAAATATGGAATTATGACATGCTTAAAGTCCTATCCAGAGCTCTGCTCATCTTGTAAGCAATTAAAGCAATAATACCAGTTCTCTTTAAACAAAATAATAGAAAGGTATTAATAAAGATTTGGATTGTGGAGTCTTTATAATGGTATCAATATGAATAGAAATGAATGATCCCCCTCCTTACTTACAGTGTAACTGGGCAATAGCTTTAACATGGTGGACTTTAATAATTTTATGGCACACAATCACTTTTTGGCACAATGTGACCGTTTTAAATAAGTAAAATTTTTCTGTGGAAGCTAACATTCAGCTTGACTCTGAGCTAGACTGAGTTTTCTGAGCCCCTGGGCAAGGTGCATGGCAAAAAGAGGCCCTTTCACGATGCTGCAGCAGGACCAAGCGCTTGGTGTAGTGTGTGATGTCATGATATCTAGGCTTATATGAATTGTTGTTCGTTTTATGTGGTCAGGATGAGACTAGTAAGCAGTGTTTGCATTTAAGAGATAAGAGATCGCTAAAATGTATAATTCAATTAGCCTATATGTATATATCATTGTTTAACAGTTTTTTAGTTTTTTTTTGGGCAAGTGAACACAACATTCGGGCAAGTAAAACATTACCTGTACTTGCCCTATGGGCAAGTGCATTTGAAACCTTAGTGTCAACCCCTGGACACACTCTGTGGTTTAAAACTAAATGATCACAGGGGATTCCTGCACGTTAATGGGTGTCGAGGGGACAGGCTCCGCGATCTGATTGCATGTCCCGAGCCTAGATACCCCAATCCCCAATCTCACTGCCGACTAACTGTAAAGTGAAACAACCGCCTCGCTCGTTACACTGGTACTGGTGCGTAAAGGGAACGCACAGTTAGCAAACTTTCCTCACTACAACTGCCACAGCAGAAAAGCCACGGTAGGTCGATCGCTTTGTCGATTCGTGCCTCTGACACGTTGACTCGCAACATAATGAGTCGAGGCTTTGATTTCAGTGGGGATGTGGAGCTCTTTGGCCATTTCCCGTGCCTTTTTTTCTCTAGACACATCGTTCTCTCTCCAAGCGCACACACGCTTGTCCCGGCCGAATATAAGACCCCGAATATAAAACAACCCGACTTTTTACGACCCATTCCCAGGGGGAAACCCCCGTCAAATTTTTTTAATTAAAAAAAAATCAAGGGCCCCCCTATTGGCCAGGGCCCTGGACATGTGCCCACTTTGCCCATGCGGTAAGGAGCAATTTTTCAAACTGGATGAAAAACAGTGCAGTGCAATGCTTTATTCAGCATAAAGTTAAAACACTCGTGCAAGCCAGATTTAAACACAAAAGCCTTGCGCGAGCGAAGCAGCGATTCACCTGGTGAAACCTGGCGTGGAACTCTGTGGTGGGTAACAGCGAAATTCACACTGATGAGACATCGCCGGTGTGAGCCGCCCGCACAGAAAAACTCTGGTTTGAAGGCTAAAATAATAACCGGGGAGCAGAGCCGGCCCAAGCCTTCATGAGGCCCTAAGCCGAATTTGATTAGGGCCCCCCTCTCCAATGTTATCGTGGCCAAATGATTGACTATTGTTAAATGTCATTCACACACCCAGTTCATTGCTAGTGCCTCCAATGTCCAGCTTAGTGAAAATAGTAGCTAGCGGAGATCCTGACTCTCCAAGGGGGGTCCAGGGGTATGCCCCCCCGGGAGATTTTTTGTACCTTTTTAAAGTGAAATGCATGAATCTGGTGCACTTTGAGAGGGAAATTAAGAGGCTAAATCTGAGGAATTTTTTGTGAACAAATAATTTGGAGATACTGGCTCAAATGAAGTAGAATTAAAAGCTATTGAAGAAAGACATATGGATTTTCCATAAAAATATTAATATAGAAAAAATATAATTCAGTGTCCTCTGGGATGGGCTTGGTGCTTTTTTTTTCTTTTTTGGGACATATTTCTCTGTAATTTAATGAATGCATTTAAATGCAGTGAGAGGAACGTAGCAGAAGAACTCTGTTGTCCAGCTATCTTTTTTTCCACAGATGAGGCTGAAATAGGCTATAGACTATACACAGTGCATGGGCAACTGAGGGCAGCCCCATTTCCAATTTTTTTAAATAAACTCAATACCGAGTGATAAGTTAACCTCGGATGAACTGATTCAATTATTAGGCTATTAACTATCCAGACCAAAACATTGTATTCATTTTTTGTATGATAACTTACATTTGCATAATATGATGTTAATATCAAACACACATACTAAAAAAAAATTAAAAAAAAATTTTTTATCCTTCACACTGGGCCCCCTAGTGGAAATGGGCCCTAGGCACGTGCCTAGAATGCCTATGCCTAGATCCGGCCCTGATTATAGTGCAAAAATGTAAGCATTTTGTAATGTCAAATGATCAACTGAATATTTAGGATGGATGGATTTATGTTGGATCTGCATGAGTTAGATCACGTTGTACTGCTTCGACTGCCCTGTGCAATCTTCTGACATCTCAGCAGACTGGAGAGTTGTTTCTGGCATTGGGACGATCCAAAGTAGTAAAGCAGAGGATCCAGCAGGCAGTTCAGACTTCCTAAACACATGAACACCAGATAGACTGCATAGGAGCGATCAGCGAAGTCATCACTCCTCTTCACTCCTTCGTTAACTTGAAAGTAATGTGCTAGCAGTAAGCAGTTTGCGGGTGTGAAACACACCACAAACATCACCAGCACTGTCAAAACCATCACCACTGCTCTGTTTTTTCTGCGTGAGGAACCTGGGTCACTGCGTTGGCCCCCACCCAGCACCCAGATCACCCGAGCGTAGGACACCAGTGTGATGAGCAGAGGCAAGAAGAAGAGGGCACAGCAGAGGGTGATGAAGTAGATCTTGTAGCGCATGATTCGCTCATCTACAGGCTGAACATCATAGCAGGTGGTGATGTTCAATTCTTCAAGTTTAAAAGTCTGTTCTGAGATGAGGAGGGGCACCGAACCAGCAAAAGATATTATCCACATGGCTACACAGGCTATGATTGATTTCCGAGTGCTTCTCCAAGTCAGGGAGTTGATAGGGTAGACTACAGCAAGGAGCCGGTCAACACTGATGCAAGTTATGATGAGAACAGTGCTATACATGTTCCAGTAAAAGGCTGCAGTGACCACACGGCACATTATTGGGCCGAAAATCCAGTTGTTGCCCCTGAAGTGGTAAGAGATCTTGAAGGGCAGTAGCAATGCAAATATGAGGTCAGCGCAGGCCAGGTTCAGCATATAGATCGCAGGCGGTTTTTTAGGCCGGATTCTAAAAGCGAAGGCCACCACTGCACAGATGTTGATCGGCACACTGATGAGGCAGACCAGAGTGTAGAAGGAAGGCATGAAGATGGTGGAAACAGGGCCTGTTAGAAACTGCTTCGCATCTTCTGAGATTCTGCTGGCGTTGGTTCCATTATGCAGCCCACAAACTGTAGAAACTATTTGGAGACATTCCCATGTCGATCAGGTAATCCCACAGGGCATGGAGAGAGACAAAATATTGTTTAATGAAGGTATTAACATGTATATAGTATAGAAAATATGTTTGGATTCATTGATTTCAATTGTGGAATAATCAATTTGGGGACATCACCAGCTGTAGGGTAGCCTCCAAATCCTGCACCGGCTGTAGAGAGAAAAAAACGAGTCAAGATACAGGACTGAGATATTTTACACAAGGTGATAAAATCCTTGCCCTTTACTGGGTATCTGAGAGGCGATGAAAAGAGCAACCTACTTAATTTCTACACCGAATGGCCCTCATTTATCAATTTTGCGTGGAAACTGGTGCAGATTCTGGCGCAAATACCTCCCTACGCCAGGTGTCGCGTGGTATTTATCAAACAGGCTTATCTCGCCAATCTCAGCGTACGCCATGGCCATTATTGATAAATTCGGCGGATGAAAACGAGCGTATCACGCCCGTATATTTTCTCAGTTTAGAGGCCTCGCCCAGAGGTTTTACGACATGGATATGCGCAATACGGCACTTCCCTGAAGTAGAAATTGACAGAATAACAGCGAAAGTAGAAAAAAAGAGTTTCATTTCGGAGCATTAGCCTACAAGCAGCATCAAAGAACGACAGAAGGCAGCAGTTAGGAAGGAAATAACTGCTGCGGTCAACAGCGTTGGTGTTGACTCAAAATCGCCACTAAAAAAAGCGTGTTGCTGTTCTGAAATGCAACCAACTGGGGGTGCGGGGCTGCGGGCATAATATAAGTGGTGGAGGAGAAAAAGACGCACCAACTGTCCGATAACGGTCCCCATAAAATAAATACACGTCTGCAGAGATTTGAATGATTAGAATGTATTGGCCCTTTTAGATAGCACTATTCAAAAGGGTTTTAAAAACTAAAAATAACACATTTTGCGTTTGTATGACAGCATGCGCTTGGCACGAGTGGTCAGCCCGGCCGTCAGCTGCACAAGCCGACCCGGCAGCGATCAGCTGTGAGAGCGCCCACCGTCCTGCTCCACCAGCAGATAGGAACAACGTGCCGGTTAACGGTGGAAATAAATTGCTCGCTTTAGCATCAATGACACATTAAAAGAGGAACTAACATCTAAAAAGTGCGTCAAATAAATAAAATGTTAAGCTGAATGTTGTGCCGTGTATTTTTTTGTATCATAAAGAGCAGTGTATGTCTACTACATATTTAATACTTAGGCTAACATTTTGAATGAATGCAGCCCCCGTGCCTCAGTGTCCCCCCAGCTGCTCCAAGACGGAGACAACTGCCCTTACCCAGTCCCATGCAGCGCTCCTAAGTGGCCGGTGTGCGCACTATTGAATCAGCTCTCCTACTCAGTTGCACACCATAAGCTGCTCATTTTTAAGTGATTAATATCTTTATTTCGGTCTTATTTGCACTGCATTTGTATTACCTTCTAATAATTGTCCAACAAAGTCATCGGCTACCCGGCACAGCCTGCACTGCGAGTCCAAGCTGTTTTCAAATTTGCGTACACGAGCTGAGAGCTGGCGTGGGATTTGAGCGTACCCTACGCTCACGTCCATATTGATAAATGCCGAGATTTGCGTGGAAATGTACGTACACCCATTTTTCTGGTCTACGCAAGATTGATAAATGAGGGCCAATGAGCTCACCCTACTGCAACCCCTCCTAGCCACAACTACGCCTAGATATCCAGTCCATCAATACCACAAACACAATTAGTGACAAACCGCAGCCCTAGCAGATGCTAACCCCCACTGGAAATGAGTCAGACTTAATGCCAAATGCCCTCTCTTTAGCGTACAGAGATTGGATCTCTGACAAGTGACACAGAATACCATAATCATACAATACTCCTGCAGCACTTCCCACAGTATCTCCAGGGAGCCTCTTAATACGCCTTCTCAAGAACCACATGTAGACTAGTACCCGATTTGTCTTCAAGTGCTCATTCAGCAGTGGATCATTATGAGCCAAGACATCCTCTAATGCGGCCAGGAAATGATCATATTGGAAATGAGCAGATTGCTAATTGTATTGCAGTCTAGTGTCTATGTTGTCTGTAAAGTGAACTAAAGGATGTTTTTTTTTTGTTAATGGGAAAAAAGCACACATGGGATGTATGGAGTGCTTTGTAGGGCTGCAACTAACGATTATTTTGATAATCGATTAATCTGTCGATTATTTTCTCGATTAATCGATTAGTGTTTTGGTCCGTAAAATGTCAGAAAATGGTGAAAAATGTGGATACATTTTCCAAAGCCCATGTTGACAGCCTGGAATGTATTGTTATGTCCAAAACACACAGATAGTTCAGTTTACTGTCATAATAGGATTAAAGAAACCAGAAAATATTCACATTTGAGAAGCTGAAATCAGAGAATTTGAAATTTTTTTAATAAAAAATTACTCGAAACGATTAATCGATTATCAAAATAGTTGCCGATTATTTTAATAATCGATTCGTCGATTAATCGTTGCAGCTCTAGTGCCTTGGTACTTTTGCTATAAAATAACCTCTCCTCTCTTTCTTCATAGTATCTCTTCCATTAGCTGCCTTTGTATAATGCAAACCAAACAAGCAAACAATCAAAAGAACAATAAATTCCTCATGCTGCCTACAAAATAAATAGTATCAAAATCATATCTAAATATTGAAACTGTTAAGTTATTGATCAAGTAATCCTACCTAATCCTTAATGGGAAATACTGCAGGCAAAAATATTGTTCTTTCAAGCGCTGGTCAATGTGAGATTTTTGGTTCTTTTGCTTCCATAATATGTCTTTTTTTCATACTAGTATAAATAGAAGGTCTAAAATGTACATCTAGGGGTTAATTTTACTGAACATTGTCACAATGCTGCTCACATGGTACTGGCCCTTCTGGCTCGGGACACCGGACTCCAGAGTCGGAAGCTGCGTCTTTTGGACATGGCACCAGACAGGGAAAGAGACAAGAGAATATCTGCTAAACGTTTGCCTGCATTGATTACATTTTGGCTAAATATGGAATATACAACATATATCAATGAATGAAAAATGCACTTGAACTTTGTAGTATTACAATTTATACTGTGAAATTATTAACTAATGTTAGTGGAGCAAAAGTACATTATTCTACTATAGACAAAGACTACAGGTTAAATTCCATATGTATAACATCCACCTTTTGCTAAGAAATATTGGATATATTAGAAGCATTTGTTTTAGAAAGGTGAGACATCACTGCACCACATTTTATGATTCAATAATCTTTGACAGGTTTTAAAATTAAATGTTTAACCCCGCACCCTCCCACCAACACACACACACATAGCAGCACCCATGGTAAAAAAGTGATTCTTCCTTACCTTTTTTGGCTGCAGCCGAGGCAGAACACAAACACAGCAGAAGCAACAGAATTGTCTTTGGACACGATGAAAACATTGTGCTGCCAAAAAATGAAGTCATAAAAGCAGGAGACGGATTATCAGCCTAAAATATTCTTAATCTGTGTTTGTTTTCCATGTGTTTCGTGCGATTCCCAGATCATGTATGCTGCTGATCAAACTTCCAGTGAAAGGGGCTTGTTTCCACTGTCTGGCTAGTCAGCCTGTCCAACCAATAAGCTTACGTCTGTCTGCAGCCAGTTAGGACTCGTATTGCATGTTGTCACTTTTTCCGTCATCGCACAAACACAGCCAGATCCAAACACACAATTGGAATGTGTGAGCAGGACTGGGTGAAAAAGTGAAGAGAGGAGACAAGTTAACAAGTTTAAACAGAGTAGAGTAGCAGACTATTCCCAGCCAAGCTGCAAAAAAGAAAAACTACCTGCAAGAAAATGTCTTTGATCCTGCCCTGCTTTGTCTTCTAAAGCTGCTTATCAACAGTAGCTCCAGTCACCAAATAAACATCCAGTTCTAGACTGTTGAAATGAAAAAAAATCTACTTAATAGATCTAAGATGTACTAAAACATCAGTGACAGGCAGTCAAACCCTCATCCAACACCATGTAGAAACCCGATCAACCAGGATTGGTGTGACAAAAAGCATCTAATCTTAAGAACATTTCTCTTGTAAAACCCTACATTTGTATTCTTTCTTTGATATTTTTAAGGGGACCGGCTAGAATAAATGTTGTTATTAACATTTTTTTTTTATTAACATTTAATTAAATTAAATGCGATGTTGCAATTATTTTGCAAGCGCTGTAACCACTCATCCACCAAGGCACTCGTTAAAATAACTTCTTGAGGCAGTGCTATAAAGAAGGCTGTTGAAACTGAACAGGGATTCCATTTGTTCCAGAGCACGGGAAACCGGAATGCATATGTTTGTGTTGTAATAATAAAGGAAGCTGGACTGCAAGAAAAATTGGTGTCTTCTGGTATTTAAAGGTTGAGTTCGCAATTCTGTCAAAAAATTATTTTGACAACAAACCATTCTTGAGAAATTGCTGACTCCACCTTTAATTGACTATTCTCAACTGCAGTAGACATGCTGACATTTCAGTGGCCATGACAAATGCTCAGCCTCCTATTTTTAGGGGAATCTCTTCAGGGAACGTAATACAGCTCATGTTGAATAAACACATCATTATTTGTTTGAAATACATCTCTAATTATAGCAGTAGATTGATTAATCAGACAGACATTGAACTGCAGAGAGGCAGTTATATTAAATATTTATGTACATATAATAATTCTGGATATTACAGTTTTTCTCTCATATTTTCATTGTCCAACCTTATTAAAACATAAGTTGGAAAAGTGTATGGGTGAAATTTCACAGCATATCTACCGAGTAGGCACAAGCCGAGTTCAAAGGCCTTTTTATTTCTAACTTATCATGTCTGAGTTTGTCATTATACTTTGATGTGGTTTACTGTTATCACTCACACACTTGTACTCAAGATCCAGGTTATCATGTGTGACTGTGACAATGGATAAAGGAAAATATAAGGTTTGAAATCGTAAATACCATGTGCTCTGCAATTGATAACCCAATGGAATGTGTGACTATTGAAATTCAAATGAAAGATAAATGTTTAATTATCAGCTGTGTGTACAGAACACCCGGAATTTTTCCTTCTAACATGAAAGTAGCTACAGTCAATTTGGCTTTAGAAAGAATCATTCCACTGGCAGATGTGTTTAGACTACCAGAGAAAAAATTGTGTTTTATCTGTACCAGTCTGTGTATCTGTGTATCTGAATATGATGACAATGGGGGGGGGGGGAGGGACCTGATAAGCCTTTGGCTTCTCCTGCTACCCTTTGGACTATAACACAAAGAAATATGTATGAATATGTCAAAGAGAAAATTGTGTATTGTGTGTAATTATCCAAAAAAATTAAATAAAAAATAAATGGATGCATTGCGTGCATTCAGAGCGATTCACTTGCATTTTTAACAGGGACTTCTTATGAAGTGTGCTGTAAGCAGATACAAACGTTTTCCCTCCAGCAGAATATGTCAAAATATATACACCTCTTCCATAGCCAGCTTGAGGAAGAGTTATGGCCAAAAAATGTCATACAAAATCCATGTCCAGGCACTCAAGTTTTGTTACAAAAATGAGTATGTAATTAATTTGGCAAGTAATTTAGTTACACCAACCAAGTGACAAGATGTATATCTGAAGTCTTTGTAGCCTGTGCATGTAAAAAATTAACCCACAAAGAATTAAGTTAGTGCTTGTTGATGCTGCACAGAGCTTCGCTGACAGATATTTTGTCTAGAAAACTCTGGTAGCCTGAAGCTTCCTGCTTTGGGTAGCTGACTGTGGCAAAGCGGATAGGGTGGTCATCTAGTAATCGCAGGGTTTGTGGTTCGATCGCTTCCTCCTGCCACATGTCGAAGTGTCCCTGGGCAATACACTGAACCCCAAGTTGCTCCTAATAGCAGTTTAATGAGAGGCAAACAATGCAGTTAGATCAGCCTTAGAATATCTGATGGGCAGCAGCCATCAGTTTGTGAATGTGTGTCAAAATGGTGAATGTGACAGAAGTGTAAAGCACTTTGATTGGTAAAATGCCGTACCTTATCAATTGTGGTGACTACATACAAATTAATGGTAAGAATATTCAAAGCTACCGCAGTTCCTGAAAGAGCCATCTTTGGTTTTTGGATGTCTGCACATGTCCTTTACATGGGAGCTTCTTTCTCAGTCAAAAGGAATTTTCAGTAGGATTGAAAATGCAGATGCATGGTTGTATACAAACATGGGAAGTCATCGTGAAGCACTTTCTCACCACCACTAGTTTTGTATCAAGTCTGGATTGGTGCGTCTCCTTTCAAGGGTCAAGTCTTCTGGGGAACATCATCAACATCATCCAAAAGTCATCACTCTTTATTTTTGATTTGTTTACACTCACTGTTTCCTTGACAGAACCATGGGTTAACATAGCAACACAGATCAAAGGCAACACACACATTCACAACTCTCTTGGGAAAGAAAGGTCCCTGGGAAAATTCCAAATACAATAACAGCCTAATCTTTGTCATATCCTACAATAAACTAGGGATGTGAACGTGCTCAAGACGACTCTAAAAATAGAAATCGTTAAATCGGTGGTTTTACTTTATTAGATGTTTTGGGGACATGGGAGACGTCCGTTATGAGAGTTCACGTGTGGTCACGAGCGCGCTGCAGGCGCTTCATTTCTGCAATGTGCGCGCATTACATGTCCGGTGTGGGTCAACAGTGCAGTGCAACATATGCAGCATAAAGTTATAGCATTCGTCTACGACCGTGATGTTAAATCACCTTCACACAAAGCCTCCGCCCGGACAAAGCAGCGAGTAGCGCTGTGACGGTGACGATCACCAGGAGACCTCGCAAGTATGAACGAGTGAGTCAAAAAAGCTCAGAAAAAGCTCTCTGTGGTTTGATGGATAAAATGATAACCAGGGGTATCCTGCCCATTAACGTTGTCTACAGGAACGGCTTCCGCGATCTGTTTGTATGTCTCGAATCTAAATACACAGAGGCATGTCGGCAAGCTGACAGCACGACTGAAGGGACTGTACAGTGAGCCGCTCCCCTCCGTTAGTTTCTGTTTTCAGCTGAGTAAGTTACATTCACCTCCGACGCATGGACAGCGTTTTTAAAATTAAAGGCTCTCATTTTATTATCAAAAAGGCTTTGATGCAGATGAAGTCTGAACACACACAGCGGGCGGCAGCAGTGTTGTTTAAAGGAAAGCGCAGTTTATAAGCACCACAACTTTGTGCTGCTGCCGCAGAAAAAAGGCACAGTGCCCTTTTTTTTTTTTTTTTATGGCACAGTAAATCGATCGATTTGTCGATTCATGCCTCCGACACGTCGACATGCAAATAATGAGTCGTTTAACATCCCTAATATAAACAACAACTCATTTTACATAAACGCGCTCTGAGTACGGACTAGGGCTGGCGATATGGACCAAATCTTATATCACAATATAGGTAATTTTATATCACGATATGGATATATATCACGATATAGTATTTTTCCTTAAAATTCAATGGATTACAATAACTGTACTGAACTTTAATCACATTAGATTTTTTTCATCTTTTGCTTGGAACTTAAATTTCCATACAAAAGAAAAACTGGTGCAAAATACCACACCAGTCTGGCTTTAGTCAGTCAGTGCAAAATAAAAATGACAGCATCAACCAAAGAGCCTACATTTTCCAATTGATAGTAGCCTATATCAAAATAATGAAAGACTTGAATTTTCCTGCAGTATTTGCTCATCTTCATTTAAAAAAGCTGTCAAAATTAACTAATGAGCAAATGTCTGGTAATACTTTAACTCCAGCTTCAACACAAATAATATTTTCAAGTTTGACATGTTTTAAAGTTACATAAAACCAGCCTTGCTGGCTGTCTCCAACAATAACAGCACGGGGGTGAAGCCCCGAGTAGGCTAAAGATGTCATTATTAGCCAGCTAGCTCACAAGCGCTAACCCATGTAGTTTGCGGCTTAAAACAAGCCAACTCTGCGTCACGGCAACAGCACGCTGAAGCAGCAAGCAAGTTTCCTTTGCCCGATGACATTTTTGACCGTTAAAACCAGCTGCTCTGCCACAGTGACATGGAGTTGGTTTGTTAACTGCAGTCATGGCGCACCAGAGCTAGACAGCTAGAGCTACAGATGAGGCTTCTTCTGTTGAGGGTAGAGAAGCTGTATTGCAGCCCAGAACTCTGCTGCAGAGCCCCCATGTGGCGCGGCGGTGTAACAGCAGTGTAACTATAGGGACTCGGAGGGACAGCTGCCTCCCGCTCCATCTATGCTCCCGCCACATGAACTTTTTTTCTCCGCGATATAAACGGTATGGCCAAATCTCTCCCGGTAGACACTTTCATATCGTCCACGATATGATATCGTCATATCGCCCAGCCCTAGTACGGACTACTCAACGATCAATCACAATTACCATAAATGGTCACACACACAAACAAACTGAGAAATACTACACTAATCTAAACACAACCAAAGGGTCCCACACAAGAATACGCAGCATGTGTGACCTTTTAGTTTAGATACTAGTAACTAGTAAGTAGATAGATGGATAGATATTCTATAATAATCCTGAAGTAAATCTGAAATCCAGTTGCAGCAAACATACGGAATGGTCGAATCTTGCCTATAGTCAACTAATTGCCATTTTTTCCACCCAAGAAAAAAGGACTGAAACACCAATAACACGTTTTTGTCTTGGCATAATAATTTATTTTATTATGACAACCCCACTGAGATTGATTACAAATTCAAGAGTTATTTAACATTTTTAATTAGCAGTATAATAGGCTGATATTATTCCACAATATGCGATGTATAATGATTAGGGCTGTCAAATTAATGCTTTAATTTCGATTAATTAATCACAGAAAAATTAACGCGATTAAAAAAAATAACGCAGATTAATCGCACTTCTATATTGCCCTTTGACCCGGTGCAAAAGGGTTGAGACGAGAGCGCAGCTTGCAGACGCGGCCCGCACGGGATTAAACAGTAAAGAAAGAAGCAGGGCAACGGGGCCGAGGTCTCTATGGATGTGTTATGGGATGTTTCGGGTAAATAAGCATGAAGGTAAGAAGACAGCTTATTTTATTCTCCGCAGTGTCTGAATTATTCATTTAGTGGGCGCCAACAATGTAGGTTCAAAACGCAAGTATCTCTCAATCTTCCTCCGTGTCTCACTTTCGTGTGTGTGTGTCTCATTATTTTTGGCTTTGAGTAGTATGGCGAATGAGTCTGCGCTATGGCAGTGCAGCGCTGTCGGTTTTGGAGATTGACAGTCTTCATTTAGCCTGCTGTTTTTTTTTTGTTTTAACTAGAAAATTCGCCCCGAGTTTCAAATTTTATTTCATGTGAGAGAGAGAGAGAGAGAGAGAGAGAGAGAGAGAGACTAGTTGTTTATAAACAGGCTAAAAAGTGTCATATAAGTATGCGATTCATTTAGATTAATTAATCACAGAGCCAGTAATTAATTAGATTACTTTTTTTAATCGCTTGACAGCCCTAATAATGATTGATTTGAGAGAAGCCATAAGATGTTCAGCCTCACTATATAACCTGAATAGAACGATCCTTGTTTCATAACTAAATTTTGCGACATTAGAGAGATTAGCAGAGGTGTGGACTCGAGTCACATGACTTGGACTCGAGTCAGACTCGAGTCATGAATTTGATGACTTGAGACTTGACTTGACAAAATATAAAGAGACTTGCAACTTGACTTGGACTTTAACATCAATGACTCGTGACTTGACTTGGACTTGAGCCTTTTGACTTGACAAGACTTGCTACTTTCCCCCAAAAATATTAAAAAGTAGGCTATATTTTTTAAGTAGGCTACCGTATCTTTCATCATGTAGCCTAGTGTTGCGGAGGAAACAGGTGGCTGTGCCGATACCGCGCTGATCTGCTTATCACTGGTTTCACTTCAGAAGTGTCGGCCAGAACACCACTTATGGCCAAAGGCGTCAGACTATAAGCATGAGACTAGGAGAGGAGTATGGTATCCGCTCTTTATTTTCCTTCATTCACAAGGACAGCAGCATAGATCGCGGGAAAAGAACAAAGGTTTAAACTCCGCTCGTGAGGAGACGTTACAACAGCTGTTGCGACCGGCGAATCGCGGACATAAACATGCATAAACTATAACGTAGGCTATAACGGCGATCGAGACTGCATGTCCACTCACACGGGTGATTCACATTTCAAATAAACACGTTTCACATGTGGAATGATCGACTACTGCGGCAACATGCAGGTTGCTCACAAAGAGAGAGAAGAAAAGGAAACTTTGCCTACTAAACAGACCCTCCGGCCGACTGACGTCACGGCCACTGACTGACAGCTATAATGTCGCACTGAACAAAACACATTTTAACACACTATAAGAAATAACAACACTGTAACCTACAGTCCACTCCATAAGTATCGGAACAGTGAGGCCAATTCCTTTATTTTTGCTGTAGACTGGAAACATTTGGGTTTGACACCAAAAGATTAATATGAGACAATAGCTCAACATTTCAGCTTTCATTTCCAGGTATTCACATCTGGATCTGATACACAACTGAGAAGATATAATTTTTTGAAAAAGAACACAACATTTTTAGGCAAGCAAAAGTATTGGAACAGATAGACTTTAAATAAATTAAAGTGAATAAACCGTAATATTTTGTCGCAAATACTTTGCTTGCAATAACTGCATCAAGCCTGTGACCCATTGACATCACAAAACGTTTGCATTCTTCTTTTGTGGTGCTTTTCCAGGCTTTCACCGCAGCCTCATTCAGTTGCTGTTTGTTTTGGGGGGTTACTCCCTTCGGTCTCCTCTTTAGCAGGTAAAATGCATGCTCTATAGCGTTTAAGTCTGGAGATTGACTTGGCCAGTCTAAAACTTTCCATGTCTTGCCCCTGATTAACTCCTTTGTTGTTTTTGCAGTTTTTTTGGATCCTTATCTTGCTGCATGATGGAGCATCTTCCAATCAGTTTGGTTGCATCTTTCTTTAAACTGTCAGACCGAATGTTTCTGTAGACTTCTAAGTTCATTTTGCTGTTGCCATCATGTGTTACTGTGTTGTTGTCAAGATGAACCTTTACCAAAGTGATGGAAAGGCTAAAGTTTGGAGAAAGAAAGGATCTACTCATGATCCCAAACATACAGGCTCATCTGTGAAACACGGTGGAGGCAATGTCATGGCTTGGGCTTGTATGGCTTCTTCTGGGACGGGCTCATTATTCTTCATTGATGATGTAACACATGATGGCAACAGCTAAATGAACTCAGAAGTTTACAGAAACATTTTGTCTGACAATTTAAGGAAAGATGCAACCAAACTGATTGGAAGATCCTTCATCATGCAGCAAGATAATGACCCAAAACACAACAAAGGAGTTAATCAGGGGCAAGAAGTGGAAGGTTTTAGACTGGCCAAGTCAATCTCCAGACTTAAACCCTATAGAGCATGCATTTTACCTGCTAAAGAGGAGACTTAAGAGAGTAATGCCTCATTTCCACCGAGTAGAGCGGGTCGGATCGGAGCGGCTCAGAGCGGGACAGCTCACTTTTAAGAATCTCGGTGTTGTTTCCACCGCCGACCCTACCTTTACTGGTAGGGCGGGGTTTATTACCCTACCTTTACGGGTAGGGCGGGGTTTCGGCTGGACTGCGATAGCCGCCGCCAGAATGTGGGTCAAACTATCTGTCCGTGGAACAGCTGTGGTCAAGCCAGCGGTCTCTCGTTTTTGCTGGGTCAAACCAGCCGCTTCTTTATTTATTCCCCCTGTGTTGTTGTGAGCACAGAAACGGCTCGGTGCAACTGATACAGTGAGCGAACAGTGCTGGCTGCGGCAGCTACGTGACATCGTAGCAGTGGGACACAGTGTAGCCAACTGGTTCATTTAATGACGAGGAAAAACACCACACAATAAACAGTGCTACGCTCACATTTTCGCCAACACACAAGACTCTCTTCACTCTGGCCGAGGTGACTACACACGGCGGAAATGATTATTTCTACCGTGGTCAAGCCAGCGGTCTCTCGTTTTTGCTTGGTCAAACCAGCCGCTTCTTTATTTATTCCCCCCTTGTTGTTGTGAACGTGTATTTACTAGCCTACTATGGCGAAAACACACAGAAACGGCTCGGTGCAACTCATGAGCGAACAGCGCTGGCTGCGGCAGCTACGTGACTAGCAGTGGGACACAGTGTAACCAACTGATTAATTTATTGACGAGGAAAAGCACCACACAATAAACAGTGCTGTGCTCACATTTTCGCCAACACACAAGACTCTCTTCACTCTAGCCGAGGTGATTACACACGGCGGAAATGATTCTTTCGACCAATCAAATGACGGGTGTGTCGCTCCGCATTTTCGGACCGCTTTCAGGCGGCTAGTACCCCTACGGAGGAGTACTGAGATTGGGAGCGGCTCAGAGCGGTTAGGTGCGCTTAAACCGTACCCTACCCAACTTTTGGCAAATGAAAAGCCAAACTACCCGGACCGAACCGCTCCGATCCGACCCGCTCTACTCGGTGGAAACGAGGCATAACCCCCTAACACAAACAGCAACTGAATGAGGCTGCGGTGAAAGCCTGTAAAAGCATCACAAAAGAAGAATGCAAAAGTTTGGTGATGTCAATGGGTCACAGGGTTGATGCGGTTATTGCAAGCAAAGGTTTTGCGACAAAATAGCACGTTTTATTCACTTTAATTTATTTAAAGTCTATCTGTTCCAATACTTCTGCTCGCCTAAAAATGTGGTGTTCCTTTACAAATAATGATATCTTCTCAGTTGTGTATCGGATCCAGATGTGAATACCTGGAAATGAAAGCTGAAATGTTGAGCTATTGTCTCATATTCATCTTTTGGTGTCAAACCCAAATGTTTCCAGTCTACAGCAAAAATAAGGTAATTGGCCTCACTGTTCCGATACTTATGGAGGGGACTGTATAAACTTTGGGGGCTTTTCTACATGTAGCCTATGTGTGAGTGTCTGTGTATGTGCTTAATATGAGTTAAATGTTAAAAATCACTGGTAAATAGTGCAATTGGGAAGTGCAATGTCTGTAAAAAAAATCCACAATTTCAATTGCACTTGTTTTAATAAATAAATATATATTTTAAAAGCGTACATGATGGGTAAATATATTATTACTTTTTGGTTAAAGGACTCGAAATGACTCGAAGCTCAAACTTCAGGACTTGTGACTCGACTTGAGACTTGTCAGCATTGACTTGAGACTTGACTCGGACTTGCCTGTCTTGACTCGAGACTTGACTCGGGACTTGAGGGCAAAGACTTGAGACTTACTTGTGACTTGCTAAACAATGACTTGGTCCCACCTCTGGAGATTAGTAGACTATTCGAGTCACCCCTAACGTGTAATGGTTGTTTCCCCTACCATTATACACTGGCGGGGCCGCCAGGCCAAAGGGACCCCCCGCCAGGCCAACAGCAGCCTGACTTGAAAAAAAATTAAAAATTAAATACATTTTTAATTGATTCCGTAATAATCATTTGCGAGCGTCTGCGCAGCACTGTCGGTCTACCCCTCTTGTGCGCCTGTCTTTACAACCTCTCGTTTGATCATCCCATCAGCTGATCTGTGTGTCTACGCGTGTGTGTATGCGTGTCTGTGCGCGGCGCGATGCGCGTGTGCATTCGGTGAGCACTTGTTAAACACGGAAGCCAATGAGCAGAAGCATGACTAGCAAGCAAACGTTGAACTAGTGGCGAAAATAAAACTAGTGCCTGCTCTGGAGAAATTAAGGACTCGGTAACAGGAAAAAGTGCTGAGCAAAACCTAGAAAGTTAAAATCGCTACGTTGCCGGGGCAACACAACCAATCTGTATCAACAGCAGAGAGAGCGCTCGTTTCTGTAAGTTTACAGAAGTGCCACACTGCTACTGCCTTTGGCATTCTCAGAAAAGCATTAATTTATGTTCAAGGGACATATTAATGTATTTATTGTTTTAACTGTTAAGTTATCTTGAAAACAGCAGGCTATAGTAGGCCTACAAGCTTTATATTTTTGTATTTTCAATGCTACTTTATTTTTATGTTTTAAATTGAGAAATAGGCTAGATGAATTATAATGGTCGGAATAGGGAATTTGCCTTATGTAGCACACATGTTGATACGCTAATCATGATGTGTAGTAGCCTATGTTGATTCATTTATTTTCAACAAGGCTATTTGCATAAATTTTTTTTTAAAAAAATCAATAGGCTAGCTTCAAGATGAGGTGATTCAGATTATTCCAGAAATGAGTACTAGACAGGACCTGTCTATATTAGATCTTAGTGTTTATTGTTTTTTATTGAAATCCATGTGTTCCCTTTCAGTCGATTCACTCGGTACAACACATTAGTATGGGATATCACGCCCTCGCGTGGCTGACTGAAGACACCTCTATTCACGCCTTAAAAAGGCAAATGACCTGTGTTGACGTATGTGAGGCCCCGCCCGCACATAAAACACCGGTCACCACAGTCATTTCTCAGTTCTTACGCTCTTCACCTCGCTAGGAACACCTCTTAACTCTACAGAGTCACTCTCAGGCTAGCTAGCTGCTGCTAGTTAGCTCTGTTGCCGTTTAGCACCTTCGAACTAGCTTAACTGCTCTATTGGTGTAGCGTTTTGCTGCCCGCTGAGCGCTTGTTTCGTTTTTCTGCTATTTCACAAGCTGTGTTTCGGGATGAACACACAACCTAAACCTGCGAGGAAGAAGTCTTCCGTTAGCCCCTGTCCTCAGGGGTGCGGCTTCGCCTTGCATGATAAGGACCAGCACGAAGCGTGTCCCGTCTGTATGGGTATTGTCCACGCCAGGAGAGCGTCGACGGAGCCCGAAGCTTGTGGTTTTTGCCAACTACTTCGCCACTCCACCCTTGAGAGACGCGTTTCTTTCGTAGAAAGAGTGCTGGGCCAGGCTACAGTCGCTCGGCAGGACCCACTTCTCTCCGAGTCGAGGGACCCAGCTTCGTCTGCGTCCGACTCGGATGAGCCTTTGGCCCACGTCCCTACTGGTGACTGGGCTGAACATATGGAGTTTGTCGACGGGCTAGCCGAACTTGAACCGGAGCCCCCCGAGAGCGCTAGCCAGCTGCCGCTGCAGCTAGCTGCTCCCCATGACGAAGACGACGTTCTAGACATCGGCCTGGACGTGCATGGGTTATCGGAGGATGAGCAAGATGCACTTGCTTCGGGTCAATATGCCACCGACACTACGCCGGTTGGCAATGGCGATACTTCTTTCTTTTCCCTGTATCGTCGTGCAGCGGAAAAGTTGGAGGTTGACTGGCCCGCTGCTGCACCGGCTCAGAAACAATCCCGCTTCGCGGGATTCTTCCTTCCCCAGGAACCGACTGCGACCAAAAACCGACTACCTATGTTTCCGGATTTTGTTTCGGAGCTAACGTTGGCTTGGAGCAAGCCACTTTCTACCCGCGTCACAGTGGCGGGGTATGGGCAATACTTGGACCTGGACGGTGCTGACAAGGCTGGGCTAGTCAACCCCCCACCCATGGAACCATCTCTGGCGGCGTACCTTGCCCCATCGCAAAACCACGGTGTGGGCGGCCCCACGACCCTGCCATCCAAACACTGCAGGTTCTCTGCCTCGCAGTTGGATAAGATTTACCGAGCACAGGCAAGTACCGCTCGTGCGCTAAGCTCGGTTACCATGCTCCAGACATATCAGGCCATGCGCTTGGCGGAGCTCGGGTCGCTGATGCCCGCCGACAGTCCGGCGGTGCCCCTCTTAAACGAAGTCCGACTTGCCACAGATTACATTCTTCGTGTTTCCCGCTGTGCAGCGCTCTCCCTCGGCAGAGGAATGGCTTCTACGGTGGTGGCACAGAGGCACCTGTGGCTCACTCTCTCGGACGTGCCGAAGAGGGACAGGGCTGTGTACTTGGATGAACCAGTGTCTGCTGAGGGATTGTTTGGACATTCACTCGACGCCATTCAGGCGAAGTTTGAGACGAGGAAGAAGCAAACAGAGGCTCTGCGCAGCATCATCCCCAGACGCGACGCGAAGCCCAGGCCACCAAGCAGTGCTCGTAGGCCCGCAGCGCCGCAGCCGCCTCCCCCCAAGAGACCGGCGCCGTCTGCGAGCTCACGGTCAAGCTCCACGCCAGTCGGCTTGGAACAAAGGGCCGCCGCCGAGCTTCCGTAAAGACTCGGCGACGCGGAGGAGGAAGCCACAAGACTCCTAACTTTGGGAGTACAGAGGGCAGAGCAGCATGGAGACACTGCCAGCCCTCATCTGTTGCCGCCAAAGAGGCGCCATCCATGTTATGTTCAAGGGTCCAGCCCCAAAAGGCGCTGTTTTCCCCTAACACAGTCTCCCAAGCACTCACCCCCCATACACACAAGTGCATGTTCATTTGCAAATGTTTCTGTGTCCAGTGCCCCAATAAAGGTGCCCCATGTTCAAGGTGTAAACATTCCCATGTTAAAACCAATAAAGGCTGCATTTTGTGTGAAAAATATTGCTTGTCAAAATACAAGTCAAATAAAACACAGCAGGCTGTTAATGCCGTCCCCTCCCGGCCCACTGGGGGGCGACATACTACCACCTACAGTACAGGAGGTCAGTCGGCTGTCAGCACAACTTCCCCAGTGGCGCGCGTGCAAAGTCTGTCCATGGGTGGAAAGAACTGTTGCTATGGGTTACCGGTTACAGTTTTGCGCCCGGCCACCTCGCTTCCTCTCTGTAGTAAACACAGTTGTAACAAGCGAAGCAGCAGCCGTGCTGAGGGAGGAAATACACACTTTGCTGAGCAAAAAAGCAATACGAGTGGTTCCGACTTCGGAGGCGAACAGAGGTTGGTACAGCCGTTATTTCGTTGTCCCGAAGAAAGGGGGGGGACTACGTCCGATCCTAGACCTGCGTGTATTAAACAAATACCTGCGGTCTTACAGGTTCAAAATGCTGACACTCAGACAGCTACTGAACGCTGTCAGTACGGGAGATTGGTTTGCAACGATCGATCTAACAGACGCATACTTCCATGTAGCGATCCACCCGCACCACAGACAGTTTCTCAGGTTTGCGTTCGAAGGGACGGCATACGAATACCTGGTGCTACCGTTCGGTCTGTCGCTAGCCCCGCGCACCTTTTCAAAATGTGTCGAGGCGGCGTTAGCTCCTCTTCGAGAGAAGGGCGTTCGCATCCTAGCCTACCTAGACGATTGGGCTTTGGTGGCAAGCTCCAAGGAGCAAGCAGCAGTGCAACTGTCGCTAGTTCTGTCTCACATTCAAGCGCTAGGGTTTTCAGTGAACGAACGGAAAAGCTTGCTGTACCCGAGTCAGCAGTTTTCCTTCCTCGGACTCGAAATATGCTCCGTTTCAGGCCGAGCATGTCTTTCAGAGCACAGAGTGACCGCGTTTCTCCGCTGCCTTGCTCAATTTCAGTTGGGACACAAACTGTTTTTTCGGACAGTTTTGAAGCTGTTGGGCATGATGGCATCTATGATTGCGGTAGTGCCGCTCGGGCTGTTAAAGATGCGAGCGTTTCAACGATGGACTCTGTCTCATCGGCTGTGCACGCGGCGTCATCTTCGACGAATGCTGGCGATAACCCCGTCTTGTATGTCAGCTCTCCTCCCATGGAGGGATCCCGCTCTACTGAGTCAAGGTTCCGCGATAGGGAGGGTGACTTTTCGCAAAGTGTTGTCCACGGATGCCTCCCTCAAAGGGTGGGGGGCTCTGTGCGACAGTGTCGCGGTGAGAGGGGTTTGGTCGACGGCTCAAAGCCAGCTTCACATCAACCACTTCGAAATGCTAGCAGTGTTTTTAGCCCTAAAGCATTTCTGTCCAGCTTTGACAGGCCAGCATGTCCTGATCAGGACAGACAACACAACTGTGGTTTCATATATAAACAAGCAGGGAGGGACCCGCTCACTTCCCCTGTTAAAACTGTCTCGCTCTCTGTTACTATGGTGCAGTGTGCATTTTCTGTCTCTCAGAGCCACCCATATCCCAGGTCATTTGAACCTAGGGGCAGACCTTCTTTCCAGGGGAGGGCCTCTAGTGAGGGAATGGAGGTTGCATCCAGCAGTGGTGGCTCAGATATGGGAGCGCTTCGGCAGGGCGGAAGTCGACCTCTTTGCCTCCAGGTCGAACACCCACTGCCCCTTGTTCTTTTCCCTGACGGATCGGAACGCGCCTCTGGGAATGGATGCGCTAGCTCATCAATGGCCGAACACTCTCCTATATGCGTTTCCTCCTGTGGAGATGATATCGCCTATTCTGGAGAGGGTGCGCCAGCAGGGGCTGTCCCTGATACTGGTGGCGCCTCAGTGGCCAGCGAAGTCATGGTATGCAGAGATGATCAACCTGTTGATGGAGAGGCCGTGGCCTCTTCCTCTCATCAGCAACCTTCTTTCCCAGGCAGGGGGGGAGGTAATTCATCCACGCCCCGAACTGTGGCGTCTCCATGCTTACCTGTTGAAAGGTCCAATCTGATAGCTAAGGGTCTGCCTCCGAGTGTCGTGGAAACGATCCAAAGCGCAAGAGCATCGTCCACCAGAGGCTTATATGCTTATAAATGGCGGGCATTTGAGCAGTGGTGTGAAGACCAGAATGTTCTCCCTTTTCAGTGCTCTATTGTGGACGTTTTAACGTTCCTTCAGGGGCTTTTGGATAAAGGGCTTTTTTTCCACAATTAAAGTCTATTTGGCGGCTATATCGGCCTGTCATATCGGCTTTGATGGTGTGACACCAGGTGCTCACCCTTTAGCCGTGCGGTTCTTAAAGGGAGTTCGCCGGTTGAGGCCCGTTGTTAAATCCAGCATTCCCTCATGGGATTTGGTTTTAGTACTTGAGGCTCTTTGTGGCCCTCCTTATGAGCCTATTGAGTCGGTCGATATGAAATTTGTTTCATACAAGACTGCACTACTCCTGGCTTTGACCTCTGCAAAGCGGGTTGGCGACCTTCATGCGTTATCTGTGCATTCCTCTTGTACCCAGTTCACCTCGGATAGCTCCAAGGTTACGTTGCGTCCGAATGCGGCATATTTGCCTAAAGTCATTCCTGCGGCGTATAACTCTATGACATTTGAGCTCTCAAGCTTTTGTCCTCCTCCTTTTGCCTCTGAAGAGCTGAGGAGGCTACATTGCCTGTGTCCTGTGCGTATGCTGCGCACCTACATTGACCGCACTCAGGGTGTGAGGCTTTGTGACCAGTTGTTTGTTTGCTTCGCTAATCCGGCAAGGGGAAAGGCACTGTCTAAACAGCGACTTTCCCACTGGATTGTGGAAGCGATCTCCCTGGCTTATAGCAGCAGAGGCCTCCCCTTACCCCAAGGGGTGAGGGCACATTCAACTAGGGGCATGGCAACGTCATGGGCGTTGTTTAGAGGGGTATCAGTGACTGATATCTGTGCTGCAGCTAGTTGGTCTTCACCGCACACTTTTGTCCGGTTTTATCGATTGGATGTGACCGCCCCTTCGGTGGCTCATTCTGTCCTTTCTGCTGGGTCTGTAATGCACTAGAGTGCTTGGTTTTATGACCCTTGTTCGGTGGCTGCTCCGGGGGCGTGATTATATGTCCCATACTAATGTGTTGTACCGAGTGAATCGACTGAAAGGGAACGATATGTTATGAATATAACTTCTGTTCCCTGAAGGAGAGGAACGAGGTACAACACATGGTTGCCCCACTCCGCAGCTGGGCTCGGTGAAGAGCGGTTACTGAACTGAGAAATGACTGTGGTGACCGGTGTTTTATGTGCGGGCGGGGCCTCACATACGTCACCACAGGTCATTTGCCTTTTTAAGGCGTGAATAGAGGTGTCTTCAGTCAGCCACGCGAGGGCGTGATATCCCATACTAATGTGTTGTACCTCGTTCCTCTCCTTCAGGGAACAGAAGTTATATTCATAACATATCGTTTTTCTTCAATAGTTTGCATAGCTTGTGTCTCCAAATTATTACAGAAAATAGTTATAGGCAGATTTCGCCTCTCAAAGTGCACCAGATGCATTTAACTTTAAAGGATAAGGTTTTCTTCTGCAGGGGCATGCCCCCAGGCTCCACTAGAAGGTCCATTCTCACCCAGCAGGATCTAAAAATCCTGTGAGAAACACCACATGTACAAACGTACTGAATGTGAAAGCATAACCCTATGCCCTCATTTTTAACGGGCTGTAAATGGGGTTCATTTTGGTAAATTGTTTCTTGAAATTTGGTACGCACGCGGCGCGCATACTCTTTATCAGCTCTTACCACCGGGCCTAAAAAAAATTCTAGGGGAAACAGTGGGTTCAAATAAAGGTTGTCAGTTAAACAATACTTTTACAAAAAAGTGTTTATTAATACAAAGGATGGACTATTACAAAAACACAATAGAATGTTATGTGGCTCATACATTCTTTATACTTTAATTTGTGAACATTTATACACATTCCTTGGCAGTATTTAGTATTATAAACACTAAACATCTCTTTGTATATAAAAACAGGTCTGTTGTATATGTTTTAAAATAAGTAATTTTGTATTGCTAATGTTTCTATTTTATAATAGTGTATGTGACTTACAATACTTTGTTCTACTTTCTCTTACCGAGTTTATTGTTATACATTCAGGACAAAAATGTATTGTGTGTGAAAACTACAATTTCTATCCTTCAGTTTACCTTCTTATTAACAGTGTAGTAGCGCCACCTGCTGGATGGGACAAGAACTTGGGACAATGATATGATGTAAAAATGACAGCCTTATAAATACGAGACACTGAAGCATTTCACACTTTCAACCAGCAGACGGCAGTAATATACAAACTATGATACGGGGGGCGCCTGCTTAGCCAGTTACTATTGTTTCTTGTTGGTGTGTTTGTACAACATCACAATGATGATTTGATGACGTATTTATTTATATAAAAAAACACCATTCATACAAAAAAAGTGGTAGGAAATAAAATAAGTAGTGTTTTTTTTTGTACAAAGTAAGACTCGATTGATAGCTTTTCAGCAAAGATATTTACAGCTAAAATACAGAAAATTACAAAATATTAACAGCTTTCTTTCCATTATATGTTAAGCTATATTCAATTGCAGCGTACTGACTACAACATACAGTGCAACATTTTAATGCATTTCATAGTATCAAATGTTCAACTGTTTAAAAAAAATATATTCTTTCCTAATCTCAATTTCCTTCCGTGCATTGTTTTTTTCCCCCTTCATTACTCAAAAGGCACGCATGGAATTGCACAGATCTGGTTTTGAAACCAAATATCTATGCTGGATAGTTTCAGATATCCTCCCTTCTTATCTATATAAATATATTAACCCTTCATTCATATTCACTTTGAGCTCTTCATTAGCTGTTGTGGACTTTGAAACAAACAATTTTAGCTTTTTCATAGCTTCAAAAATCATAGGTAAGAGACAGTTAAAGGTGCACTATGTTACTTTGGGTATGTCAGAGAAGGGATAATACTATAAGGTATATTCTCATAACTCAATAAACAAACTTAACTCACAAGAAAAATTGGATCCCTTGAACACTGTTTTAAGTAAGAAAGCTTCCTGAAAAGTTACTGTTTCACTTGTATTGTTTACAGCAGCAGGCCCACAGTTTTTTTTACAAACATATTCTACTCTTACATTTAGTTCCATGTGCCTCAAAATGATTATTTTGGTTTATGATGATAGAAACATTCAATACCAAGAAATATTTTTTTCAAACTAACTGCAGGCTCTGCCAATGTAAACAAACCCCCCTCCCCTGAAACTGCTTAGTGCACCTTTTAAGTGGCCCTGATAAACGACTGCTCTACCTGGCAATCTTATCAGACCAGCAGTTTCTTGTATTGGCTGTTAAAGTTTTCTTGGAAAGAGTCCATTTTGGTGACCGAAGAGTTTATTTTGGAGCTTTCCGTACATCTGGATTTCAGAATGCTTCGGCTGCTGGATCGGCATGAATTGGAGGACGAGTGACCGTTGCTACTGCCCTGTGTGCTCTTCTTACACCGCAGCGAATTTGAGAGTTGTTTCTGGCATTGGGATGATCCAAAGTAGTAGACCATAGGATCGAGCAGACAGTTCAGACTTCCAATACACATGAACATCAGATAGACTGCATAGGAACCATCTGGGGCATCCTCACTCTTCTTCACTCCCGCATCAATTTGCAGGTAGTGTGCTAGCAGTAAGCAGTTTGTGGGTGTGAAACACAACACAAACATAACAAGCACAGTGAGAGCCATAACCACTGCTCTGGTTTTTCTGCGGGAGCGTCCCGGAATTCCAAGTGGGACCCTGGTCAGCACCCAGATCACCCGAGTGTAGGACACCAGTGTGATGAGCAGAGGCAAGAAGAAGAGGGCACAGCAGAGGGTGATGAAGTAGATTTTGTAGCGCGTGATTCGCTCATCTATAGGCTGGAGATCATGGCAGGTAGTGATGTCCAATTCTTCAAGGTAAACAGTCTGCTCGGAGAGGACCAGGGGCACCGAACCAGCTAAGGATAGTATCCACATGACTGCACAGGCTATGATTGAGTTCCTGGGTCTTCTCCAAGTCAGGGAGTTGATAGGGTAGACTACAGCAAGGAGCCGGTCCACACTGATGCAAGTTATGATGAGAACAGAGCTATACATGTTCCAGTAAAAGGCTGCAGTGACCACACGGCACATTATTGGGCCGAAAATCCAGTTGTTGCCTCCGAAGTGGTAGGAGATCTTGAAGGGCAGTAGCAATGCAAATATCAGGTCAGCGCAGGCCAGGTTCAGCATATAAATCGCGGCCGGTTTCTTAGGCCGGATTCTCCGAGCGAAGGCCACCACTGCCAAGATATTGATCGGCACACTGATGAGGCAGACCAGTGTGTAGAATGAAGGCATGAGGATGGTGGACATGGGGCCCGTTAGAAACAGCAGCGCATCCTCCGATAGCCTGCTGGATTTGACTACATTACTCGCCCGAGTTCTTGTAGAATCGTTCAAGACATTACCATCTTCATCAAGTTCATCGAAGGGTATTGGTTCATCTGTGGCTGTGTTGTCAAAAAGAAGAAAGGTCCTCGCTTGCGGAGTGGCTGGGAAGAGAAAGTAAAAATGTCAAGATACAGAAGTGAAATAATATTAAAGCTATAGTGCGTAACTTTTTCATATGAATGCATGTCAGTTAAATTCAAGCCATCACCAAACAAGTTGACGCAAAGTTGATTAAGCCTATTAGCTCCACAAAACTCCCTCTGTATTTCTCAGTATGGCAGCGTTTACAAACTGGTATCGCCCCTGACGCTGGCGCAGGAGGTCAGAAAAATCCCAAGTGAATGTTTCAGTTGTTGATTCTACTGCTAGGAAAAAACCTACGAACGCGACGAACAGCAGACGGTATAAAATCCATGCGCAATCAACAAAGGCTGTTGTTGTGATTACTCAGAATTCCTCATGGGGGCGACAGAAGTTATGCACTATAGCTTTAAATCAAGGCATGAATTTTTTTTGTTTTTTTGATGATTTATAATTTTGAGTGGGAACTATTTATTTAATCATTGGTTTGGAGCTGAGACAACACAAAAATAAAAAACAATTGTTTTGATATTAAATAAATATTTTACCTAATCTGTTTATACCAGAAATGCAAGACTTTTTTTTTTTATACTTTATTGTAGGATCATATAGTACTTCTGATAAGTTATTTTTACATTTACATCATCCTACAAAATTTTTCTTTTTTTTTTTTTTTAAATGTAAACAATATAAATAAATGAATAAGTAAATAAATAAACAAAAATAACAAAATATAGTAATGATAAATTATATATATATATATATATATACATACACACATACACACACATACACACATATATACATATACATACATACATACAGACACACATACATACACACAAATGCAAGACTGATACCAAATTTAATATCCTGAATGTGAAATGGATGGAGTGAATCATCAAGAAAATAATCAGTAGTAGATTAATCTATAATGTACATAATTGGCATTTTCAGCATTCAATCAGTTAAAAATAATAACTAACTGACTACTTTGATAATCAGTTAAAGCACATGTGTCAAACTCAATGCCCGCGGGCCAGATGTGGCCCGCGACACGTTTTGATCTGGCCTGCGAATCAATTCGGCCGATTTGGAAAAAAAAAAAAAAAAAAATCATATATATATTTTTTTTATTTTTTTTTATGGAGCCTGTGCCATATCCGCACGTCGCATACGCTCCCAACTGTTAGGAAACTTACGTGGCTTACAGCTAGGAATGTCTGCTGAAAGTTCCACAGCTCAGAATTTTAAGCCATGAATTGATGAACTTGCATCTAAGAAGAGCTGCTCACAATTTTTTTTTAAAGGATTTGATGCTCTTCCAATTTTTCCAATTTATTTTTAATTTTTTGGCTCTTGGACATATAATGACGTCACCTTGGTTTCTGGGACGAAATTTTAACATGTCATAGTCTAGACTATATGATTAGATTAAATTGATATCCACAAATCAAAAAATTTGAAATTAAAGTCTTAGTTGCGGCCTAATAACATAGTGTAATAGAGTCTATAAGGTCATATCTTACATTTTCTAACATTACAAAGTTACACATTTGTAGTAAGATACTTATCCTAAAGATCTCATTTAACTCTGTTGTGTGAATCCATGTTATAACTGCAGTAAGAAGTGATTTTAAAGTATTCTTACCGTTATTGGCTGCAGCCGACGCAGCACACACACACAGCAGAAGCAACAGCAAACTCTTTAGAAACAATGAGAACATTTTGCTGCCAAAAAACGAATTCATAATAACAGGATAGAAAAAAGCCAAGTATCAAATGTCCTTAATCCATGTACAGCATGTTCTCCTTGTATCTTGTGCCTTTCCCAGATTATTTGTGCTACTGATCTTGATGCATGTAAAAGTGCTGTTTGTTTCCACCCCACTGTCCCCTTTCAACCAATCAGAAGCGGTCTGTCTGTAAGCGGAGAGACATTCCATTCCTCTGATGTCACCTTTTCCCGTCAGTAGCAGCCTGATCCAATCAAGCGGTCCTATCTCAAAGCAACAAGTGAACCGTTAGAAAAACTTGGCAACTTCATGGCTAATAAAGAATGTCTTATCTATTGTTTGTGATACATATCTTAACAACAACTTGTGGTTGCACAGAGTAACAACTAATAGTGATGAAAGTAAATGTGAATTATTCAACACATCAGGTTCACATCACTTTATTGTTGGCAACATAACTTGACTAAAGGGTGTACTACAAAACTTTCTTTGCATTAACTGGCTCAGCAAAACCTAAAATTCGAAAGAGATAAGAAATAATACCAATACAAAAGGAAAAAAAATCAGTTTAGAAAATAATGAAATCTTATAATAAAGCTGCTTTCAAGAATCAATTTAAAAAATAAAGCCATTTCTACCAAGTTTTTCTTGTAGAAATGCAAATAAATTGTACCTATAAGTAAAAGCAAGTCTAAAAATATATTTTTTAGCAGTTTTTTGTGTATTTATTTATTTTTTGTATGAGCTACATACTCCATAGGTTACTTTTGAAAAGTTTATTTTATTTCAATTATTTGGTGTGATCTAACAATAGCCTATTCCAAAGTTTAGTGAAAAAAGGTCAATATTCATTTTAACTCTGGGAATATCCAGCAGACATTTGTTATTCCTTAAAAAATTACCATACATACATTCAGAAAATGTACTGCTTTAATAATACCTAAAATGTTATCTAAAGTTAAATGCACCATCTTTGTCTTTGCTGCTTCTGAACGGTAGGAGTAAAATTTCTATGTGAATGTTTTTAGTGTTGTTATATTTGCTTTGTACTTTTAGGGTAAAAATATCCACCAAGGCATCCTCTGGGAGCGTAGGAGGACATACTGTAAAATAAACCCAACATGATTTGTTTGACAACAAGCAGCTCATCCCTTAAGACACTTAAGTGCTTCCTCTGTTTACTGCCATAAGATAAATGTCATATCAGATAGACAGGGAATTGCAGAGGAGCAGTCAGACATATTTTATAACATAATCATTCTGGATATTGCAGATAAATTTCTTCAACCCTTTGCGATAACGTGTACATTACATTGTTTTTCACCTACGTTTGTTTTGGAAAGTGTTTCTAGACGTTCTCAGCATACGCAAGCAACCGGATATCCTGACTTTTTTCTTGTGTTAAATTCTTTGTTTATTTGTTTTTGTAAACCAAATGTTCAGACCCTAATGGCCTCTCTTCCTGTGAGATCAGGGGAAATTCTTTTACTTTTTTGCACATGACAGGACATTCTCCACTAGTTCAGTTGGTATAAAGCACTGAAATGAGGACATAGGACAGTACCATAGCACTTTAGATGTTACAGCATCAAAATAACCTTTTTATTAGTATTGGTCAACAATATAATACTGAAGTAACACTAAAAATGTTGCTGTTTAATTAATGACACACTATTAAGATTTTAAAAAGCATTACACTCGGTAATACCACTCTATTGGTTTAAATTATGACCCAATATTAAAGTTGCTTTGAGGAGCTTTCAGTTATTGTTGATTCTAGTGCACCCTTTGGACAAAAGCGGTAGTGTTTTTTCCGACACTACGCAACATAATTGGGGGCTTGTCCAGGATTCATAAAACTCTCTTGGATAAGATAAAACATTTCTGTAGTTGACATACATAATTTGAAGAAAGAATAAATGGCTGGAAAGAGAGAGTGTGTTGGTTAGAGAGACAGAGAAATGCTCTGGTTACTTTTTCTCTCTGTGTGTGGTGGGAAGAGAGTGTCTGACTTTGAAGGGGGATGTGTGTGTGTGTGTGTGTGTGAGAGCAGGATGGGTGGGGGGGTTTATGACTCATTCATCCTGAGCTTGAGATCCACTGGGACTTCTATCGGCTGAGCTCACAGACAGACAGACTAAACCCATTTCCTCTCTAAAATATTTGTCATAATGATCCGTTTCTTATGTTTTTAAAAAGTTGCATCATACACGCATAGTTAAACTAGAACACGTTGTCTATTTGTCATTTTCCTGCATATCCTTATAATATGTTTCTACAGTTCGTCTGTTATATACTGTTTATTTATAAACAGTGAAAAAGGATTTCCCCTTCGGGACAGTAAAGTAAAAGTCAATATACCTTCTGTGATTTTTTAAGTGGGTTTAGTAGAATCGTTTTTTTTTTGTGTTTTTTTTTTTAAATAAATATGCTTAATAATGTCCATGCTGAGAGTTTGATGAGTGAATTACAATAAACAAATTATCATCCCTTACGAATGGCAGTGGTGGTGTGCGCAAACTACTTGATAAAGTCCTACAAAACATGTTCAGGCCATCAACAAATCAAAGTTGAATGACACATCCAACTGATGGGAATGTGGTTTACCTCAACATTGATGCTGTGAAAGAATTTCTATATTAATTAACTCAACATCATGTTTTCCTCTTACGTGATCTCCTGCACCTTTACGGGATATCTGAATGATTTAAGAGCCTATTAAATTTCACTTCCAAGTACATGTCAGATTAATAAATGATAGCCTATGGGGAAATAATGTGGTGGCAAATTGTGATTTTATAGGTGGCTGTTGATTTTACAGGAGATGCCTATGATACACACCATTGTGTTTTATATGAAAAGGTTGGGTGGTCCTCCCTTAAGGAAAGACGTGATGCACATTGGCATATTTTTATATATAAAGCTCTGACTGGAAAGCTACCACTCTATTTGACAGAAATGCTGCTTATTTCAGATGGGCTTTATCAAACCCGCTCAACTGACATGCTCATGTTATATGTTCCCTATGCCCGGTCTGAGCTTGGTAAAACCGCTTTTAGCCATAGTGCCCCTGACTCCTGGAACAGCCTACAACATACAATTAAAATAAATACACTCATAACTGTTAACCAATTTAAAATTATTATTTTGAATCAGCCCCTCTACACTTGTAACTGTTTTAATTAGGCTAATGTCTTTTCATTCAATTGATCTGAATGTTTTAAATTGTTGTTGTCTGTGTGTGTGTGTGTGTGTGTGTGTGTAAACTTGTTATGTATTCTCATTGTATATTGTGTATCTGTACAAACTCGACGTCATTGTAAAAAAGGGTCACCCCTCAATTGATCTTTCGAGGTTAAATAAAGGAAAATGAAATGAAATTTTATAGCGTGTGTGTGTGCAAAATGGCCAGTGAACAAGACAAACATTCAGTAGTTCAACAAGAGTGAGAACACTCCCACACAAGCCCTGACAAAAATGTTTGGACAGTAAAAAAAAAAGCGGTCATAATATTTATGAACATTATTTTCAATAAGATTTTTGAAGAGAGACATCAAACTTTGATATCTTATGTTGATTTTTACTATTGTAGACCGGGTTTCCTGAGGCTTTAACTCTGCCTGAGAGCATAACAGCCTCTCATTTATCACCCACTTGTTTTCGTCTGTTTCTTTTCCCAACCGTTTATTACACTATTGTTGAATCCTGACTGGATGGTGCCCAGAGAACACTAAAATTTTGCCAGAGTGGACACAGAAAAACAACAGAGAAATTGGATTTATGCAACACTTTGCTCTGGATCCCAATCTCCCACGGCCTGCTGTATCCTTCCTCTTTCTATGAAAAGCAATGTGCTGATAGTTAGTTTAGGAACGCCCAAACCCAGCGGGCTACTGGAGCACAGTGACCTCCACACAGTGAATAACAAGTTCAGCTGCACAGTCTCTAAAGACCAACATTTAAAGGGTCCATAATTAATATTTATGTAGTCACAATACGGCAAAAGTATTAATCACTCACTATCATCTTTCTACTCAATGTTTTGGTTTTATGACCCTTGACTTTGCTTGATAAATATTATTTTCTTTTTTCCTTGAACCTTCCTTTTCATGACACACTGAAATGATTTGTAGTGGAAAAAGTCTAGTGGAGTAGACGTGTAAATACCATTAAATCAGAAAATTGAAAGCTATAGTGCGTATCTTCTGCCCCCCCCCCCCCCCACACACACACCCCCTCAAGTAATTCTGAGTAATTACAACAACACTTTCGGTGCATACATGGGGTAAGCCTTCACTGGTCGCACATGGTTTTTATACCTTCTGCTGTACGTCCAGGATTTTTCTGCTAGCAGTAGAATCAACAACTGAAACATTACGTGGCCGCTTTTTGAGAATACAGAAGGATTTTGTGGAGCTGATAATTGGCTTTAATCATCTTTGTGTCAACTTGTTAGTTCAATGGCTTGAATGTAAACAAGATTAATTTACTGGAAAAAGTCACGCACTATATCTTTACATCAGAAAACATGAGTAGCATATTGTTAAATTGCTTGTTCTCATTGTAGATAAGATCACATTGAAAGAAAAAGAGAAGAACACTTATTTTTGCAGAGTCACTATAAGGTTATGCCATCTGTTCTGCATTAAGGCTGTCTTGAAGATGATTCATTTCCTAACATGACATGACAATGAACTATGCCAGAACTGTTTGAAGTCCAGGGGAAAGAGGGGAGTGCTGACTTTAGTGGAAAACCTTTTAGGAAGAAAGTAGAATGTTTTTATTTATTATCTTGAAGTTTAGGAGGTGAGCCTTGTATTCCCCTCTTTAAGGCGAGACACTGCAGTTGGAAATCTCGTTTTTTTCAAGCACTGGTCTACTTTTAATATTATTTCAATACCTTTCATAATCTTCCTTCTTTCATATGTGTATAAATAAAAGGTCCAAAATGTAAATTTTTATATTTATATTACTAAACCTTGTCTGTTTGCATAACAACCATTGTCTCAACATTAGTCTTTTTTCAATACTCTGAACCTAAAATCCCAACTTCTTAAAGGGGACATATTATGCTAAATCTCGGTTTTGAAGGTGTATTTCCAAGGTCTACTAGGAGAGGTTTTCATGGTTTATTTTTCAAAAAACACAATAGTTTTCTACCATTTCCCATTTCTTCATCGCCTTTTCCAGCCTTCTCTGCCCTCTATCTCAAAAGGTTGGTTTTGACATCTATCCCCCTTCGCAAAAATCCTAGTCTGCTCTGACCGGTCAGATCTACATGGGCGTGCATGCACCGCCCTGCTCATTTACTCTATACCTACCTATATGGGCATGGCACACGCCCAGCTGTCAGTTTTGTTTACTTTTGGCCAATGCAGCATGGAGAACCATGTTTAGCTTCATTTCTACAGCAAATGTCAGCACACTTACCACTTCTAAACCAAAAGCTTTACAACTGAACCTGGTCAGACAGGAGTCTGAGCTGAAAACTGTGAAAATTGCATCAAGATTTCTGATTTCCCTGACATTATCCTCAGGTAAATACAGTTTAAATATGTCACAGTCAGTAACAGAATATGAGCTAAGTATTTATGCAAAAACTGTCTAAACGTGTAACATACAACGTTTTATGTATGTCTCTACAGGTTAAACTGGTATAGTATAGAAAAAGTATAGAAAAAATTACAGTCAGAGCTGAAAATTATCTGACACCCTTTCAATATCTAGTAGATAATGTATAATTTGTATTGTGATCACTCATTCATAATAAAGTTTTACTGTAAAAAAATGTATTGTGTTTTTTTTTTAACTGTCACCGTTTGCTTCGTGTAGTAAAGGATTACTTGAAACTCACATTTTCATAGTCAGGATGTTGGACTAGTTTTCTGACCGATCTACATGTATTGACTTTACGTTTTTTAATTCAACCCTTTATCTCTCTGAAGATTTTTTCTTTGAAACAGTATCATTACATTTTAAAAAGACCAAAACCATCCTTAAAAATAAAGCAGTTTATTCATAGCCAGTGAAATGGAAATATAGAGATCTAATCACAGATCACAGATCTAACAGTTAGCATAAAAGCTAATGAACGCTAACGGACGCTAACGCTAACTACTTAACCCAGAGACATTCTCTCGTTTCAGTCGGCGTTGGTTATTATAGGAGGGATGAATTAAAGCACATTACACACACTGAACTCATAAACGGACAGATTTGTTTTTAAATAGGACTACTTACATTTCCAGAGGAAAGATGGTGTCTCTCAGTCTTCCAGGCACACACTCCTGCACACTCCAGTATAATGGCAGATCACACTAACAGATTGCCAACCTTTGCTTGGCATAGCCAAACAAAAAATTAAGTAAATCCATTCAGCCCCGGTCTGCTTCGAGGCTGGGGTGTGATGGTAGCTTGAGGATGAGCTAACACTGCAGCTTGCTTCTCCTCTGTTGTTGCATTAGCAGTGGAGGCTCAGCTGTGTGTGGTTACCAACGGGGCGTCTTGATTTGCCAATCAACTACTGAGTTTCTGGTAAGCTTTCCCGTGGGAGTATTTATGATAATGAAAACCGACCAATTTCGTCATCAGTCGGTGTTTTTTGGAAGAAACCTTCAAATCCCCCTTTTTTCGAAAAAAGCATCCCTGAAGAAACTGACACATTTGTTTTTTTGAAGCTTGTGTGTGCTGGTAGCGACCCCAATAACCTAAAAAGTGTGCCCAAACACCTGCAATGTTTGGTTTTTCATAATATGTCCCCTTTAAGCACTTACATCAATTAAACTTGAAGAACTGTTACCCTTTTTACCTGCAGTGTCTAGCCTTAAATCTAAAACCAAAACCTTAATAGTTCAAATTCCATGTAAGTCTTAAACTAATGTAACGTTGGCACACAAGCAAACATCAAAGAATCATGAAACCACAATGACAATACAATACTTTGCCACATTGATTACACCTTCCTTCCCCTCTTACAACACTCCACACCACAGACCAACCAACACTTACACAATAGCTGCTGTTAAGAGTGTATTAAAGTACCTGTGTATAATTTAACGCTTACATGGCACCTGTTAGCCACACTTTTCCATGTTTTCTTTTACAAATAAATTAAGTGGAGTGAAAATAGCAGAAAGAAAGCTCTAAACACTGCAGACGACTGATGTCTATGGTCAATGCATTTGTAAGTGGCCAAAAAAATACTTTATTGATCCCCTGGGGGAAATTTGTTTCGTTATAGTTGTTCCAATTTAGAATAAGAAGAGATGTAGAAAAGAAATATAAAAGTGTAAATAATATCTGCTTTCGCCACAATATAATCTTACAATGAAAACAGTAACAATAGTAATATAGGAATAAGAAGTAAATAAGAGGGAACATGATACCACAACATGTACACAATGTAAGTATTGGACATAACTAGAGTATATGAGATATGTAATATGAACAAATATTGAACACAGTTTTAGCCAACAGTTGATTATTTGAACACTCAGAAGTTATGGACAAACATTGACCTTCATGTGTAGTCATATGTATGACCTCTTAACATTATTATTATTATTTTTTTTTTTCTGGCATTTTTTTCTGTCCGATGGGACCCACAGTAATGATGTTTATATTGTATAACTGCTGCAGAACATTCGAGACCAGCACAGGAAACCGTCCAAATTGTCCACTTATCTGAGCCATCTGTGATTGTCACTGACCCTAACAACTGACTGTGTCTCAGGGAATGTGAAGAATTCCTTCCGCATAGAAATCTTAATTTTGGGGTAAAATGCAACTAGTCCATTTTTTTTAGCTGTTGGCCATTGTAATTGTGAAAATGATAACATTCTTACGTTTTTCAGAACTTTTACAGTAAAAACATGTACAAGAAACATTAGCAATGGAATGGAATAGCTCCATTAAATAAAGGGGAAATCTCGCCCTCTTCTGGGGAAAAATGTTAGTTCATTGCAACGCCCTTTTCACAGAGAAGACCAGCAAAAAGCATGTTAAGAGTTGTGTATAGATGACCTAAATGTATTTATTTCTGTTAAAAATAAAACTGCAAGCAGTATTTCTTGTTTTGACTTGCCTAAATAACCACATGATTGTGTTGTTGAAATATCCGTCATAAATAAAGCTGCTCTGCCCACTGAATAATAGCTGTAATGCTGTTACAGGAAACAGGTTTATACTTAGGATGTGTCGTTATCTTTTTGAAGAAATAAAACCGATAGAAAGAAGATGCATCACGCAGTTTGTTTATGAATGGAACATTAAAATCCGTCTGACAGGATGTGTATTATAGTCATCTATATGCAGTATGTAGTTGTTGTTTTTTATGCATTAAAAACTCCTAAACTCAGAATGTATTCTTTTGAAATATAAACCCAAAGGCATTATTGTCTAAATTATTTTATTTTTTAACTTTTTTTTATATTTTTTGGCATTTTTCATGCTTTACTGACAGTTTGTAGAGACAGAGGTGTAATGGGGCAGAGAGGGGAGTGACATGCAGAGAATGGACCCGGGCGGGATTCAAGCCTGGATCTGCTGCGGGGCCTTGGCCGGGGGGCGACGTTCTTACCCACTGCGCAATCATTATTTTTTTCATTTCTCCACGAGCTTGAACTATGCAAACATGCATGTACAACATGAAACATTACCAAAATTAAAATAACCCCTTGTGTTTGATATGTGCGTCATAAGTGACTGAATATTTCCTGTCATGCTACAGGAACATGGTGCGTGCCTTGGGTAGATTGCTGTCTTTTGTCAAAAATCAAACCGAAAGTACAGAGATACCGCACGCCTTTTATGTGAAAGGCCAAAAAGTATGTGTGGTTTCGCAGTAAATTAATAGTGGTGGTGTGTGTGTTTGTGCTTGTGTGTGTGTGTGCTTGTGAATCAATCTTGCCATCTTAGATATTATAGGGGAAAAAAACTATCTTAATTGTAAAAATAACATAAACAGTGGAAACACAAGTTGTGTTAAACAGTTTTTATCCATCGGGTTTCTGAACTCATACAATTAAAGTTGCACTACAGAAAGAAAATTGCACAGCCATGGATATCAATCATTGCAATCACTTTAATGTACATACTGTACGTCTTATATTGTGTTACACTGCCACTTAAGGTATATCGTCACTTTTATGTACAGTATATAGGTCTCCATGATATCATTATAATATAACTTCGACTCTACTGTCTTACCTTAAGTATATCTTTCCTTAGATTTAGTCTAGACTTAGTAGACATACATATTGTCCAGTACATTTCATTGTTTTGTCTATACTATTTCAACCTACATTTTTGACTAATGAAACTTAAAACTTAAACATGTGACCCACGCTGACTCATTGACTATTTTTGCTTCTTACAGAGTACAGACATACAGATATCATCTCTAAAATGTCTCTTTATGGTATTTTTAGCTGCGGTGCAGAGCAGAGAAGATGCTTGTTTGTGTTTTCCATTTGACTCATTTTGTTTTTTCGGTTGCCTGACAGTACTGTATTGACGTCACAGGCTGAGAAAGACTGTCACGTAACAGCGAGGGTCTGTACGCTGTGAGTCTGGGGTCAGGCAGATGCTCTGACTGAAAACATGATTCCCAACCCACACACACTGTATCTGATAAACACATCTGATGGAAACAAGACAAAGGTTACATCTGTGGTCAGCTGGATGTTAGTAATAATAATAATAATACATGGGCCTTTTATTGCGCAGAAGACTCAAAGTTGCTTATTCAAAGTTGTATTAGTGCCAAGATGAAGCTCAAATAACAAATGTATTGCTTCAAAATGTCCTTGTCCTGAAGGTTGCAACACCATTCAAGCAAATGTAAAAGTAGGCAAACTTGTCATAAATGAAATCTGTAGAGAAATTTGATTTGATTAGATTTGATTTGATTTGATTTGATTTGTGTATGGACATGACAATGACATTGGACGAACCAGATGCAATGTTTTCAGTGTATTAGCATAAATGCTAGTTTACAACACCTGTCCACAGGAGGCTTTTTAAAAACAACAAAAATCAAAATCACATTTTAGGCATGTTTTTAAGAACAAAGTCTTTCATAAATTAGTCATTTAAAAATATATGAACAAATCATTATGTTATTACCTTCAGAATAGTGCTAACAATGATTATGGAAAGTTAAGTTTAAAAAATAGCTTTAGAAGTGGAGATCTTTGGTTCAGATTATTTAAGCAATAGCAAACGAGAGGGAGCATGTTGTCGCTCTATATCAGCACTGCTGTGATTCGGTCGTAGGTACGAGGCCGCAGGCCGAGTGCCGAAGAGAAACACAGCAGTGCTGATATAGAGCGACAACATGCGACCTCAAGTGTGCTATTGCTTTTATACAGCAGTTTTACAACTGAAATTCACAAGTTAACTTTAAAATGTTATCTTTAATCATTTAAGAATGTATTTGCTTCCGCCAACACAAATAGTTCGACAACAGCAGTCAGAGCGGAGCGCGTTGCTAAGCAACAACTTTACGCGAGTGAGCTCGTCTTGCTTTGTTTACTCTGGTCACATTAACCACGGCGGCCCGATGTCCCGTAAAAATCACCAAAGAAACGGAACGGCGGATCTTAATCTAGTTGGTAATAAGGTCCGCTGCCCAATCCAAACCCCCACGCTTCATTTCCCAGAGTTTATGAGTGTATTTCGGCCCGGGGGAAGTAACGTTATACAATGAGGTGGGAAAGCTAGGCTAGGCTAAAGCTATGCTGCGCTAGTATTATTCAGCAGCCTGAGTTTATCTCCACACACTATTGCTGTCTTCAGTAACGTGAGTGTGAGCGACTACCGCACACTGTCTCTGTCTGTGTGTCTGTGTGTGGCAGCGATGCCCTCTCACAGGGGAGAGACTCGCCACAGTCAACCTGAGTCACACACACACAGATAACACACAAGTGAAGCTCCGGCTCATCAGTGAGCCGCGGAGTGATTTTGACAGTTGGTCTACAGTTTGGTGAACAGTCCCCAGTGATGTTGTTCGCTAATATCAGCACTCCTTCAGAACGCTCAGAAGGTCTCTCGTCCAATCAAATCACTCGCTCAGAACCAACTGCTGTATAATGAAAAATAATAATAATGTTGAGATAATGATATGGAAGCAATATAGCCCAAAACTTCAAAATTGATCAGTGCTTGAAGAATAAAATGTATTTGCCTCTAGTGTCTAGCCACAAGTATTCCTTAACCTTATATGGAAAGGCTATTACAACATATTTTCGCACTCAAAAAAAATAAAAAAATAATGGGAAATGAAGCCTAAACAAAAAGTGCTCATGTTGGGACAAGCTGTTATCATCTTCAGACAGACATTTCCTTGTCCTCTCCTTGGCCCCTTTCCGGGCAATACCTCGCTCCACATCCCCCCAGGGCCACAAGCTAATGCTGCCGGCACGGAAAGTTTCCAAATGTGTAACATAGGTTAAGTTTAAACGTATGGAAATGTCAAAACAAGTAGATTTGTACATTTCCATTTGCAGTAGCATGTAAACAGAACCTGGAAAAAAAATAAAATAGAGAAAGACAACTGGGAAACAATGTACTGTTTTCAGACATTCCACATAATATTAAAATGTTCGTCTTTTATAGCCAAAGAAATTGGTACAATATTGACATATATAAATTGCTAGAGATAAATATAGGCTAGAAGTTGAATTTAGAAATGGAAGTAGGTCTAGGTTGTTACATAAACTACTGTCTTTGTCCATGAAATATGTATTTTTTTATTGGATTCAGGAAAAAGCTCCTACAATAACTCAGTGGTACAAGGAAATGTGCCAAGTTAAAAGGAAACAACAATAGCTTTGTGGAAGTGTGGCAGCCTAAAATAGAGCATTTGCTCTCTTTAAGAGAGTTAAGAAGGATGTCATTCTAAAAGGAAATGCATATTAAGTTTTTGGTTTCATATTGACGTTTTAGAAAACAGTAATGACTTTGCTATGAACACAGCTTGAAAAGTACCAGTATGGTACGGGGTGCTTTTATTTGTTTTTCTTTGTTTTGAATACTCTGGGATATTGGCGCAGAGTTCTGTTGTTTTGATGGAAAGTATGAACATAAAAAAGTGAAAAAAAAAAAAATGGATAGTGCTAACAAGTTATTGCATTATATATAAAAACAACATGCCATAAATAATAATAATATATTGATTGCTGCTGTCACCTTTTTTCTGATTTCTCAGGAATATTGTTGCATTGTTTTGTGTTTTGATAGATTTTTTTTGTTTAAATAATGGATACAGCCATCAAGTTATCACAACGATAAAAATATGACACGTAAAAATAATGACGTTTTGATTGCTGCTGTCACCCCTCACCTTTGAATGTCATAAAACACAGCAGGATATAGTGCAATGCAGGACAAAGATCATGTGTGTGGGGGCGTTAACTGACTCCAGAAGTTCACGCTGTGCATGTTTAAACAGGAAACTCAAAAGGCAGCCGACATTCTTGTTGAATCACAGAAGATGTTGTCAAGGTTCTTCTTTTTTTCTGGGGTCTTGGGAAGGTAGCCTATTTGTAAGTGGACTAAACACCCAAAGAGAAGCAGTAGACAGAAGTGAAACTAGACAGAGATGAAACTTTTCTATACAGTCTATGATCCAAGTGAGACAAGCCAGTGACGTTTGGATTAGGTGCAGTTAAAGGACTAAGAAACGCAATGGGGAAGCTACTGCTATTTTTCATTATTTTTGCTCTCTGTATCAGTGGGTCACTTCAAAAGAAAGGTAAGAGATTCAAGTATAAACCTTCTTTGTTCAGTGATGATTTGATTATGTTTTCATGTTACTTAACAATATCTTTGTATTCTGAAACATTCACCCACCTTGAATACTTATGTGCAGTGATAATGGTAATAAGAATTGTTGTGTTTTGTGTTGTCTTTATAACATATCACCACCAACAAAAAAAGTTATAATAATGATGATATCAGACAGTATCTGTATCAGCGGATATCCGAAACGGCTTGTGATCACAACACAACTTGATTGTTTGTTTTATGAACAAAATGATGAATTTATCAATCAAGGAAAGATCAAAATATTCATATTTGAAAATGATTTTTAGTTGCAGTCTAATTTGCATATTGTTCAGGTATTGTGACCAAATACATTTAAAGTTTTTCTTGATAAACATAAGCTATGTTGGAGTATAATGAACATCATGTACAGGGCTGGCCTTACACCTGTAGGGCCCTAAGCAGGATTTGGTTTGGCCCCCTCATTGTAAGGTGTTGACACTTCACATGGCTCTGAATCAACTACTGTGTTGCAAATATTAGTTTAAGCTCATGAAGACTTTTAAATTCATTGGTGCTTTTCCTTGGGATTCTTCTGAGGAGCTTGTAAATCAAAACATTTGTTGTGACAGAAAATTCCAAACTGGTGTAAACATAATCAAACACCATGCATCACAGAAATGTGTTTTTAAGACCAAATGAAATCACAAAATATCACAAATCAGACATTTGAGTAAAGACTAACAAGCAAATCCTTCTGTAACAACCTTCAGAATAGCCTGGCTCCGCCCGCCTACCTACTTCCGCCCCAAATTTAATTTTCCCTTCAGTAGTCAGTCTGGGGCTGCAGCGAATTCTCGTGTTTGAGCTCAGGAAAATTGTTGGCCGTCCAATCAGCGAATAGAGCAAGTGGCTGAGAATGATGACGTCGAAGTCGCGCTCCAGTTTCAGTTGAATGCTGCAACCAAATGTTATGCGATTGGTTGGCTGATCCAGAGTGGCACTGGGCAGATCCAATAGTTTTAAACTTCAACAGACACTCGCCTATAAGTGAGTGTATGTTTGCCAAATAGAGCAGTTCCAGACCTTCTGTACAAATGAAATGAAGTATGATGGTCTGGTAGCACCAGGCTACCTCCAGAATAGTGCTAACAATGATAATGGAAAGTTTAGTTGATTTAAGTGCTTTAGAAGTTGAGATGTTTGGTTTGGAGAATCAGGAGGAAACCATGAATAAAATTATCCCCAATTTCTTGTTTTTCTTGCAGAGAAGCACAACAACAACAACAGTTCTGAGGTTGTCCGTCCGCAACCCAGATCCTTTAACGGGGTCCCGGCCATTCAACCGAAAGTCTTTATTGTCCGAAATGGGACACAAGCACCCATCATTTCACCTCAACCTGCTCCAGCCCTGCAGTCTCTTAGAAACACAACTGTGGAATTCCTGAACAGCCCTCTAAGCACCAGGATCATCCCTGTTATTTATATGTTGATCGCGATAGTGGGGATCCCTGCAAATGCTGCCATACTGTGCGCATTGGCCACCAAAATCAGAAAAGTCTCCTCCGCCATTTTGTACTGCAGCTTGGCCGTCTCCGACCTCTTCCTCCTGCTCTCCCTCCTCTTCAAGGCTCACTACCATCTCCGTGGCAACAGCTGGTCGCTAGGGGAGACCGCCTGTCGAGTGGTCACCGCCTGTTTCTACGGCAACCTCTACTGCTCGGCCCAGACGCTAGCGTGCATTAGCATCAAGCGCTACCTGGCTGTGGTGCACCCTTTCCTGTACAAAGGGCTCCCCAAGAGGACTTACACCGCCTGCGTTACTGTGGCAGTTTGGGGGGTTTTTGGGGCCGCCATTGTTCCCGAGTTACTTGTACGGCAGAGCTACTATATCGTCGAGTTGGGTCGCACAACCTGCCATGAAGTTTTGCCCCTGGACTACAACTCCCATAGTTTTTTGCTGTACTACAACCTCTTCTTAACAATTTTTGGCCTATTTGTGCCCCTAGTGGTCACGATGGTGTGCTACGCCCGAATCATCCGCGAGCTCAACCAATCGCATCATGACTGGGCCATGTACATCAAGGCCAGTTCACTGGTTTTTGTCATTTTCCTGTTGTGTTTTGCACCCGCCGGAATCCTGCATTTCCTCCATTATGTTCAGCTATTTCTGAATGGGACAGAGAGTTTTTATGTGTATTTCAAGGTGGCTGTGTGTCTGTGCTGCCTCCACGCCTGTTTGGACCCTTTCCTCTTCATTCTCATGTCCAAGTCTGCAGGAACGAGGCTTTACTTCCTGACCTTTAAAGGCAAAAACTTGAGTATGTCGGTCTAAGGTCGCAATCACAACCTTTTGTTCCGGTAGACTCAAGCTGCGTTCCAATCCCCCATACTTCCCTGCTATTGAGTATGGTTGAAAAAAAATTAGGATGTCCCAATTCATGTGGCGGATGCAGCATGCTGAAAATGACCTGGATGCCCTACTACATCCGATCATAACATTTAGTGGGGAAACAAATGTTGCACCGTTAAAACGTCTTCACATTCATTGGACAGAATTAACAGAATGCTCTTAACGCTTTTTTCCTGTTGCTGGACACTGACGCAAACAAACACATACTAGTTAGTGAAGATATGTCCAAACTGATAAATAAAAAGTGATCATTTGACCATATTTCAATAAGGGCTTTCACGTCTTCTGTGGACATCTAGAGATATTTTTTCACTTTTGCCTGACTACAATGTTGCTTTCTGTGTGTTGTCTCATTCTACCCAGAATGCACTTGGAATGGACCAGACTACCCTTGTTTTGTCCGCACCAGAGTTTGATTGCGCTTTCAAACTACCCAAAATCAACTGGACTATCTACGGAAACAAACCTGGGCATGCTTAAAGTGGACCAAAAAGATCAGTTATGAAAGTGACTTAAGAGATATCTATGCACACGTTCCCAGAAGCTATTGATTAGCTGAAGCGAAAGAGGAATGTTTTCTCTGTGGCTGGAATACAAGAGAAAGAAATGGGATATCGAGTGCGTTTGTAACAAACAAGGACAGACTTGCATCGCTATCGAGAAGTCAGACAAATACTTGGATGTAGCAATACTGTGTGTGTGTGTGTGTGTGTGTGTGTGTGTGGAAACAGATGGTGAATATGTAAAGTATATCGTTATATGTGTAAAAGATGACAGTATATTAATTTGTATAGAATACAGTATAGTTAATGGTTTGCTTTAGTATCCTTTTTTAACATTTTCATTTTGTAGCATTTGGACAAATGAAAAGTATTTTGTTCATCTCAGAGTTGAAAGTTGAATTCTTCATGTGGGCTGGCCTGCATCCTTGAAATTTTTGGCTGACAAGTAATAATGTGAAACAGACTCGAAAACAAGTCCCCCAAGCCGTGTGTATTCAAGCTGACACGTGGAGCTATGATGTAATTTGATAACTTAATATCCAAGCTTTTTTTTTATCTACTTACTTTTAACAGTACTAAATAAGGCCAATTTCCTTTATCCTTTTGGGATACATTTATATTTAAAATTGTAAAGTAAAAGTTAAATGATAGTATATGGGTGGTTACTTCCACTTAGGCCTACTCCTTTTCGGACACTGTTACTCTAGTTTTGTTTGTTTTCTCAACAGTTTTTTTTATATTTAAAATAAACCAATTCATTTATTTATTAATTAATCCCTCTTCCTGATGCCAAGCTACATTTTGATTAAGTGTTCATCAATATGCCTTTTCCCATAATAAAGAAATTGAAATTCAATGTACAAATGCACACGTATCTAAGTATTTCTAAATCTACACCTTTGTTTATCTCTTGGATACAGTTGAAAGTGAAACATTAACTTTGCACCAAACATTGGCATTGTATTGGCATTTGCTGCCCAGCCTGTGACAGGATGTTCAGTGACACATAACACACCAGCGCCCCACCCCACTCCTATAGAAACGGAAAAAACATGTAGTAAAGTTCCCCTATAATGATTTGGCAGTGACTTTATCTGTGCTCAGACACAAATACACAGTCTTAGTCTAACATTTCAATATCCAGGTCTTATGATTGTGTTAATATTGCACTAAAATGCCTGTTAAAAGTGTTGTTGACACTGGATTTGTATGAAGCATAAAATTAAATCTGGCATGAATAGTATAGAAGAAGAAGTAATCATTTTTAACCTTGTGCTAAAAATTCAATATCTAGAGTATTTCAATGAATAGCTATAATGAGAATCTATTGAAAACTGGAATTTTTTCTAATCGAAATATAATTTTTTTCCCCTTTGTTGCACTTCACCTGCAATATAACTTGTATTGGGAGTGTTATTTTGTGTCTGTAACTGTCTACTGCTAACCTTCTTGGTGGTCTGTTTGAAAATAAATTTTAATCTCAAATAAGCACAATTCCTTATCTTATAAATGAATTTTCACTTTGACTTTTGTCTGAATTGTGCTATATGAATAAACTTGCCTTGCCTAGCCTTGCCTAATAGTTGAATTCATGGGAAAACGCACTGTTGCTCAATTTTACACACCCAGATTTTCTTGCTATGTAATGACTAATGGTATTGACCCTTGTGTGTACGTGTGCTATTGCCAAACTGTGTTTAAGCATTTCAAGTGTTCCTGTAACCTTACCTCACATTTAGTCTGGCTTTGATTCAACGGACCCCTTGAAAACAACAGCTGGATCCAGTCTGGTCCCCTTGTGGTTTCAATTGGCCAGAAAAACTGTCTACACCAAGAAATACTTTATTGATTCCCGGATAGAAGTTTGTGACAGTTACTCCCACTCTAGATTTTTTTTTATAGAGAGAAATAAGAATTTCAATGTAAATAGAATACATAGATTGTGCAACAATATACAGGTGCATCTCAAATATTTAGAATATCATGGAATGGGGGCGCCTTTAGCTCAGTTGGTAAGGCGTCCCCCTCCCGGGCCGGGCCCAGCAGCAGACCCGGGTTCGATTCCCACCCGCGGTCGTTCTCTGCATGTCACTCCCCTCTCTGCCCCGTTTCACCTCTGTCTCTCTGCACTATCAATAAAGCATAAAAATTCCCAAAAAAAATTCTTTAAAAAAAAAATATCATGGAATATTAATTTTTAATTAATTTATTTTTTTTGTTAAACTTTCATATAGTATAGATGCATTACCCATAAAAGTGACGTATTTTAAGCCTTTTTTGTTTTAATTAATGATCATCATCACTATTATTATCAATAATACAGTTATATTAGTGTAAGAGTGATATCAAAATTGTAAGTGACTTATATCAACTAAACTCAAACTCATCTTTCCTCTGAAATGGCATCAAAGCAAACAAAAACTCTCAACAATAAGCAGATATAAAGTTATTTACAGCTTTTTATAAAATTAGTTAGTTGAGCATAAAACCAGATAGATAGATAACTTTATTGATCCTGAAGGAATTCAGATGGATCTACTGTAGAAGCCCGTCTTTGTTACTTGTGCATAAATAGCGCCATCTCCTGGTGTATTTTGATAGTGAACTAAATGAAAAAATTCCCAACACAGCTGTTTCTAATGCAACTCTTTATTCAATATGCAGACACCAGAGGAACCCACCGTTACACTGCATCCACTCGAGCCTTTTCTTATCAAAATAAATCATATCAAGGACAGGTAATTTTATTTTTTTACACACACTTTCACATATTGTTTGACAGCGGAGGGTTTTTGAAATCTGAAAGTCAACTTCATTGCTGCCTCAGTGACTTTACCATAAGGATGATATCTGGTTCACTGTACAAAATAAAAAGTTGGAAAAACCCAAATTTTCAAGGCAAATGTCTGTACTAGATGTTTGAGTTTTGAGGAAAAACTACTATTGAGTCAACTAATTATCTCTGGTTGGAATAACTCATCATTCTTATGTAATGTAACTTCAGAATTTGAGTTCAACAAACTACATTTTCAAAAAGTAAAAGTTGGGCCAACTTTTTTTTTTAATTCAGAATGTTTTTCAGAAAGACAGTTGTTTGCTATCTCTATGACAACTAAAGGAGTTGGCACAAATGTTATTGTTGAAATGTTTTGTATGTAGAACTAAAAAATGTACAGTGTTATACATATGATAACATACATTTTCATTACATATGAATGTTAAGTTATCTCAACTTGTGTGTTATTGTTTTTATACTTCAGTGTTAGGTTCCCATCTCGACAGATGTAATACTGTGCTTCCTGCCCAGGGACTACAGATGAAAATTAGCTTATAGCTAACTCTAGTACTGCTTATGTGCTGTGCATTGTCCCTGCTAAATAAACAAATAAATAAATAAAAGATAATTAGATGGCTCAAAAATCAGAAAATCTAGTAAAGTCAGTTGCATGAAAGTTTGAGTTCTCCCAACATTTTATTAATTTTTTACAGTGCACATTTGACCCCCTCTGCTTAATAAACACCTTTTTAGCACATTCAACTCAGCACTGGCATGCCTCTTCACAACAACCTAGAAGCAAAACTCAGTATAACGAACAACCTGTCCACGACAAAATCTGACGACACACGAGAATGATACATTCACCTTTGACCCTTCTGAAGACACCGAAATGGAAAATAGCACACACAACAACGTAAGGACTTCTGTAACAAACATGCAGGAATTTCTTCTTGGCGATAGTGGTGAGTTAGTGCGTTTTGAGGGACGACACATACAGACAGAAAATTAAGCAACGCACGTATTCATCAGTAAATAAGAATAGTATCTCGAAACGTTTGCATTTCATTCCAAAATAAATGTCATCTGAAAAAGGAACATATAGCTGCATTTAGGAGGTCGCGTTCTGCACACAAAAGAAATGAAACGGGGATGTATTTTACTTTTTGCCTCAATTGAACAGATTTTGTATGATTGAACAAACCCAAAAGGTTAATAAATGTTACAGTTTTTGAGTTTTTTTTTTTTACAAACGACCGAATGCATTTTAATATCAAAGCACTGATATTGTAGCAGCAAGAGTTCCATTCTTTAGAGGTTCTTAAGGGTCTGTTCACCCAAATTGCCCAAAAATAGAAATACATGTAGACTGAATTTTTAACGGCAATAAGTTGAGTTATATATCTCAAAAACTATTAGATGGATTTGCGATTAAGCAGCACTTAGAGAAATAATTGTAGTCTATTTGGCGATCCCCTGACTTGATCTGCATTTGCCAATAATAAAGTAAGTAATAGTAGTAGTAACAGTAATATGTTTTTTTTTTTTGGATTTTGGGTGAACCAATCCTTTGAGCATGGCTTTTAAATTCACTTCATCACGTGGTTAAGAAAAAATGGATAACCAAATAACAACTTGATTTACACAACTTGACTTTTTTTGTACATATGAGATGGTCACTGTACCTTATTAGGGTTTTTCTGGACACACACACTCAGAAACACACACATTCACGCACGCACACATACATGCACACACACTGCAGAATATCATTAAGATGATGACAGACCATATAAAGCAGGAGAGATAGAGCAGCAAAAGCTTCCAGCAAAGGTTTGGAAGGAGATGGGCTCAATGTAGAAAGAGAGAAATAGTCCAGGCATTTTACACAAATATGTGGGTCAACCTCACACAAATTGAAAAGAAAAAAAAAGATTTTAATCCCTAAATATGTCCTGAATGAGGGCAAAAAAGTGTTAAGGAATTGTGTGAGTGGAAAGTTTTCAAAATTGCCTAAATATGATCCTACCAAAATCAAAAAAAGTGTTGCCCTTTCTGCTAGATGCCAATATAAAGGGAATTGCTCACTCTGTCGTAAAAGCATGACACTTGGCCCTGAACATTAACAGATATGGAGCCAAAGCAAAATCAAATCATGACGTCCGTGGCGGCCATTTTACTTTATTCATTCAGGTCATTATTTAGGATACAAAATCAGTTTATTTTTTTTAACAATTTTTGTGAGGTCAAGTGACATTATTACTGGACTAAAAGAGAGAGAGAGGCACAACATTTGAGAAAGGCCTTTGAGTTTCGGAGGGAGCAGCAGCACAAGGCATAGCAAGAGAATGAAACTGGTTGATACATAAAAATGGCGATACAGTGCTTGAGAAAAAAATAAATAATAAATAGTTAGAGCAATTTTTTAACAGCGTAGTATAAATTCTTCGGATTGCAAAGCCCTTCGTGACGAGCTCTGGCGCCACGAGACGATACACAACACGGACACAAGAGAGGAAGCATTCAGACAAAAAGTTTGTTTTCCAATCTCAAAAGTCTCTGGACTGTAAAAAGCAGAAAATGTAAACTTCTTTTCACTTTTTAGAAATGTAGCTGCTGAAGTCGCCGGTTTTTGACTACACTACTTCAATTTTTATATATATATATATATATATATATATATATATAAACTCCCTTTTAGAGAAATTACTGAGAAAAGGTTTAAGAAGCAGTGGTTAAAAAGCACCTGCAATATCTAGTCGACCAACATAAAAGCACACTGGTGAAGCAATAAATAACTTCATATATAGAAATACATTTAAACAAGCATAAAACCCCATAGACAAAATTGTTAAATCATAATTTTCACTTAATAAGGTAACGGTTTGACAGTTTTTTTTGAAAGATGGCGCATGATTTTGAAGTAGTAAAGGGTATTCAGAAGCCCGAGCCTTTTACAGCTGTGACACATGCATTTGTGAGTAGCACGTGTGAAACAGCACATGGTAGATATTGACCTGCTGCTGATATTCAAAGTTAATTTTTTTTCTTTAATCACCACCTATGATAATTCTAACGTCCTTAATTCTTTAAGACTGACTTCCTGAACGGATTCCCAAGATTTTTGGCAACTCACCTTTGACACATTTCTAACGTTTGATTGTAGACTTCAAACTCTTTATATCTACAGCTCATTGTTAAAGTAGCTATGAGGAACTTTCCGTTTTTGTTCATTCTTGCACCTCCTCTGGACAAAAGCGGTAGTGTTTTAACTACACCAGCTGTTGTTCCTGGGTGAGCGTACCCATGACAAAGGCATTAAGAAAAACTATATAAAAACAGCATTCTTTGCTCTGATGGTGTTGTTTGCTGTTTCAGAAATATTTAAATGTTCCTCGTAGCTACTTTAAGTTAAACTGCATTTCACTATTTTTCTATTATCAACCAGGTATTTGACTCATAAGTAACGGAATAACAGTCCATTGTCGTGTATTGTCTCAGTTTGTTAATATTGTCAACAATAATTATTCAAATAATAAATACAAGAGAGTGATAGTGCAGTGCAGTGCAGTGCAGTGCAGTGCAGTGCAGTGCAGTGCAGTGCAGTGCAGTGCAGTGCAGTGCAGTGCAGTGGTGAGTGTGATTTTCAAAATAAGAGTCCATATAAATGAGTGGTTATCCAGTAAGCTGAGTAAATACCTGGTAAACAACATATTGTTATCAGCGTTAAGGGGGGACATTACATGAGGACATTGGCGCGTGTGTCTGGCAGTCGCAGCCCGACCAAACCGCCACACACCAGCACAGACGAAGCCAGTAGAATGGGGATCGCCTTGGTGATGCCGACCAGCGAGCCGAAAATCAGGTTGCCTAGCACCGCCGCTAGCTTACACAAAGCGTTACAGAAGCCGAAGCCAGTTCCCCTGAAAAACAACAAGGAGACAGACGGGAGAGTTAGATACAAAGCAAGGCATACACATTAAGCAATAGCCCCCTGGTGTTCACAAAAAAAGTTTTGTTCAATTAAACAAGAGAGAAAGGAAAATAAAATATGTAACCTCTGAAAGAAAAATTGACAACATTTGGTGCCTTTTTCACCAACAAATAGTGAGAAACCAGGCCAACTCAAGCCTCTTATTTTTTTAGGAAAACTACCTACTTTTGAGTCCACTGATAATCTTGTTGAAATAACTCATCAAAACAAGTTTTACTATATACATTTGAAACAATAAAAGTTGTGCCAACTGATTCTACTAACTTTGTTAAACAGATAACAAAAAACTAAATAAAAAATTAGATTTTTTTCAAAACTTTCTAATTTTTACAGTACATGAAAAATGACACATTATTAGAGCCTAACTGACCTCCTGTCTGTGGGGTAGAGCTCTGCGGTGACCACATCCAGAGAGTTCCAGGCGGATATGCTGAGGCCGTTGTAGAGGCAAAGCATGAAGATCATCATTGACTCGCTGGTGCCAAACCAGAGGAAGAAACAACTGATACCTGACAGCACCATGGAGCCTCCTAAAGGACACAACAACACACATAGGTTACATCTAAGGCACATTTCCATTAATATGATGATCTACATGAGTTTAAATACAACAACACATCATTAAAGGTGGAGTGAGTGATCCTGGAGAACGCTTGCTGTCAAAATAATTTTTTGTCAAATTCAGTGAATATCTCAATATTTTCTGCTACCTGTCCGTACTGTGTATGAGCTGACAAAAAAAAATCTTGTGTTAATACCCAGTCTAGGCTCTGTAAACAGGCCCATCATAGGGAAGATCTGCAAGGGACATAACAACGACACATAATTGGGGGTGGAGTCAGTGATCCTGGAGAACGCTTGTTGTCAAAATATTTTTTTCAGATCCAGTGAATATCTCCTACCTGTTCGTACTGTGTAAAAAATCTTGTGTTAAATCACAGTCTAGGCTCTGTAAACAGGCCCATCATAGCTGGCAACATACTGGTTTACAGAGCCTAGACTGTGTATTAACACTGGATTTTTCTTCAGTGCATACACAGTAAGGACAGGTTTCATTTCCATTCGGCATCGGCCAACTTCACAGAGGACATGAAAACATTCTGCAATAGAGATGGTTTTCTGTTCATAGCTAAAACAAAAAAGTTAAATCAGGTCCTAATACTACTACTGCAAGAGAATGTTTGGTCATACCTAACATGCTGAGACGTCCTATTTTGTCCATTAGCAGTGCGGACACGATGTTGCCAGGTAACACAGCCAGCGTTCCCAGGAAGTTGACGAAATAGACCCAGTAGGCGCTGTAGTCGTCATCAAAGGTCATCTGACAACCCGTCTTGTTGTGATGGAAGGAGCTGTTGATCACCCTCGAGTTTGTCAGTTTGGCGTCGTCAATATCTGTTAATGTGAGAGACAAGAGAACAGTTTTGATTCAGTATTTAAATAATGCATTAGGTAAAAAGCCAGAGGCAGTTTCTGATTGGTTCATGTTGTCGTCAATCTAGCCTCGTCAGACTAGCAAAATCTCACAAGCTTATTCTTCGATCCATAGTTGACGTCAATGACTACATGAACCAATCAGGGGCTGCCTTTGCTGGTTGCAAATAGACTACATTTCCCATGGGGCATAGCAGCAACCGGACCTGCCCTTATTGTTTCCATGTTCAGTGCTTTCCCATTACAATTGCTCGAGGGAACTATATTTTTTCTCCCAAAAGGTCTGATTCAGCTCTAGTTCCTCTACGAACATCTAAAACGCCTGACCAGCCTTTTACTGTTCTTAGTTCCTGCCTGTGTTTTTGTCAGCCCCCAAAAGTGATTGGATTGCACTTTATATAACATAGCCTGGACTTATTAAAGGAACAGTGGGATGATGTTACTAATTCTAATGCAGACGTCATGGATTTTGTCTTTATTGAAATTAAAAAAAAAACATGCCTTGAGTGTATAAGGGGGAGGCTCCCTTTTTAAAGTTTGTATTCAGCTGCTCAGAGACTCAAGTTCATACGTAAGAGTATTTGAATCATATGAGAGAAAAAAATAGATGAGGAAGCTTTTGCTGACTGGGGTACAGTTGGAAAAATGTTGACAGTTTCAAACTTTCGAGATCAATAACCGAGAGGCCCTGTGAGAATGAGAATTATGTGGGAGGAATCTGCAGTATAGAAGGATTTTCCAGGAGCGGGGAAGGAAAATATCTCAATGAAGATTTTGGACTGGTGTGTACTGACCCGTGTTATAGAAGAATGAATCCACAAAGGTGCAGTTGTTGAAGGAGGATCCCACAGAGGTCACGTCCTCAAAGTAACAGTTGATAAAAGACGACTCAATGAATGTGACCGCCTTGAACTTCATACCGATAAACCTGTAGGAGGAAGAAATATGAATTATTTGCCTTTTTAGTATTGATACAAAAGTTTCAAATTAGGCAGTTTTTGTTGATTGTAGCGCCTCCCTTTGGACTACAGTGGTTGTGTTTTTACGTCACCAGTGCCTGCTGTACTTCCAGCCGGGAATTTGGAGCTGAGCAAAGGCATTAATAATAAGTAATATAATAAGTATATAACAAATAAGAAAGTTCCTAGTGTATTTTAAGAGCAATGTTAAGTGGCAACACATTACAATAATAACAGAATTCTGATTAGGGGTCAATAAAAGTCTATAGTCTGCCCTGTCTACAGTAATACAGCCGGGCTAAACAAGTCAGTTACTGGTCCGTATGATCTGTTGCATGCACAGTGGTATTGGTCTTGATTTAATCTATAAACGTGCAGTCTGGTCTCCAGTGTGTGTTTTCTATCTGGCTTTTGTCTAAGTGATATAATCAGATGGGTGTGTGTGTGGAGGGGGGGGGGGTATGTGTGTGTGTGTGTGTGTGTGTGTGTGTGTGTCTACGGGTGTGAGAGAGGGAGAGAGAGAGATAAGCCTTTTAATATCCTGGTGGTTTGGGAGATAAAGGAGTCATTTTTACCGTCAACTGTGTGTTGTTTGCAGAGCTGGCGATTAGTATTGCAATGCTACCACACATGTGGACAAGAAGCTTTAACAGCGATTTTGGCGAATGCTTGTTTTCAAAATCTAAATCGGTGAGTATCTCCTCACGATCAGCTACCTGTCCGAAGTGTGTGCGTGTGCTACAAAAAAATCAGGCCTAGGTTCTGTGAACTGGTTTGTAAACAAAGTGTGCCCAATTGTATAGCTAGCAACATACGAGTTCAGAGAGCCTAGGCTGTGTATTTACACCAGTTTTTTTTTTCAGCCTGCACACAGTACAGTACGTACAGGTAGCAGACCGTGAGGAGATACTCACTGATTTTGATTTTGAAAACAAGCATTCTCCAAAATCGCTCTTAAAGCCTCTTGTCCACAAGTTTGGTAGCATTGCATTTTTTACATTTTATTTGATCATTTATTTTGTACCTGTCATTGAGGAACATCCCGTTGCGGTGTATCTGGTTCTCCAGGGTGAAGTTGAAGGTGAAGTCTTCTATGCGTTCGCTGTTGTGGATCTTGACCCGTGACGCGTACTCGTCGGCCTGCAGGTGTTTGATCACGTCGGGGAACCACACGGAAAGCCCGTAGAACCTGGACACAGCAACAGCCTCTTGAGTAAAGTGTGTGGTACATGTGGATGTGGTCACTGATTCAACCCCCCAAACCCCCTTACCCTAATAAGGCTTTTTCCCAGGCCCGTCTTTGTAAGTAAGATTTTTTTTCTTAATGACCTGCCTGGTTAAATAAAGGTAAAATAATTTAAATAAACACAATAAATGCTTGCGATTGGCTGATTCTGGTCTCCATGAATTCTTGGCTATGTCTATATACTATATAGTCATTTCACTTTATACTGTAGTCACTATTTACTATATGTATCTTGCTCCTTTTTTACTGATCTACTGTAGTATGTATTTTCTTCTGTACAATAAAGAAAGACATTTAACATGACAGAAGCGTAAAAAAAAACATGGGAGTGTAGAAGTGATGCTGGAGATGTCAGGCACTGTGAAGATGCAGAAAAAGCTCTTAATAATATATTGTGAGTCACTTACCCAAAGGACAGAGTAAACCAGACTGCAGCCAGTTTCAAGGTGTTGTCTCTCACAGGGTAGTCGAAGCATTTCATAAAAGTCAACCAGATCTATAATGAATGAAAAAATACTTTTAATCAATTCAGAATATTCACAACCATACAAATGCACTTTAAAGTTATAATGTATAGTAATCAACTTTGTGTCAACTCATTTGGAGATGGTTTGAATATGATTTTTTCATTTATATGAAAAAGTTATGCACTATAGCTTTAAATTAAAGATTTTTTTTAAATTCAAATGAAGGATAAGTGAAACTGATTGAGTATGAAACCAAGAAAACTAACGCACTGCAGCTTTAAAAACAAACCAGAACAATGCAAACAAAAATCAACATACTGCTCTGAGCTCATTCTTGATCTTGAAGAGGACCTTGAGCACGGGGTTGGCTGACTCATTCTGCATCTCCACCAGCTCGTCCAGCTGTTTGGGGATCTTGATCCTGTTCACCTGTAGGGGGAGACACCGGTCCGTCAATAACCTCTTCAAATAGCACTAAAGCAGTGTACTTTTCTTTTTTAAGATCATTTTTTGGGCATTTTTGCTTTATTATTAGACAGTTTGGAGAGACAGAGATGAAATGGGGCAGAGAGGGGAATGACATGCAGGAACAACCACTTTTTTTTTAACATGAACAGTGACATTTTCTTTACCTTGGCTGTATTTGGTCAGGTTTTTCTGTCTTCAGTCCTTTTATATGTTGTCTGTGTGTGTGTGTGTGTGTGTGTGTGTGTGTGTGTGTGTGTGTACTCACAGTGAAGACTCTCTCGGGCTCTCCGCGGGCGCGCATGTTGGTGTCATGGATCTGTTTTAGCACCATCCAGGCCTCGTCATGTTTACCCATCTAAAGGAGAGGTAAGTTATATTATTATAATACATTATGTCAGAATATTGTGTGTGTATGTGTGTGTATGATGAAGCATACACCATTCATCTTTATTGGATGGGGCTAGTTAACTATACAGGTGTTTTCCAGAGATACTCCCATATCATTACTCAGGCTTGCTTGCATACCTTTGTGCACATTTGGCTTACAACACTTATAGCAGGTGCAAAAGTGAGTAGGTACAGTAACATCTTCCCTGTCATGCAATGGTGGTTCATGGTAGTTTATGTGTGCATATATATTATGTCATGTGTGAGTGTATCTATATTTAACAATTTAAGGAATATGCATAAAATGGTGAACATGACTAAGCACTATTAAACCCCCCTAACAATGGCAGTCAATACATGATTATTGAGTATGGAGAATAAGTACATACTTCATACCTCTTATTTGACATGTTCACTTTGAGTTAATTTACTTTGTTTGGTTCATTTATTCCCAAAAAATCTAAATGTTTTTTTTTTGTTTTACTGACTGTTAAAGAGCAAAAATCATCCTCCATACCATAATGTATTAGTTTTTTAGCCTGCATCTATCCCTTTCACCTAACGCATTAGATGTAGCTCACGTCCCTCTCCCACACACCCCTAGGGAGGCGCCCCCTAACGGCTTTAAAACCTCGACATTAATGCAATGATGCACTTTGGGATATAGATATTTATTTCTGAAGCACCACAACAACAACTTTGGCATTACAATTATATCCCACAAATGTTTTGATATTCTCTGAGAGCCACAGAGATCATTATCAAAGTCATTAAGAGTGATAATGGTGCAGCTAGTATCACAACATACAGGCTGCCTTCCACATCGTTTTTTTTTTTCTATTCTACATACTACAGCCGATCGTAAAAATAATCTAGTAGGCATACAATTGGGACATACTTTTCCTTATTTATTTCATCAAAACATTGCACCTTGAACTTGCCTCTTGCTTATATATCTCTCATCGCAGTTTTTTTTTCACTCAGAGGCTTAGTCGATGTGACGTAAGTTCTAATGTGCAGTGGATTGTGGGTCAAAATCAACCCATAAAGCTCCTGATTTCAACACAAATTTTTTTCGACAAGATATAGTAGGGTATCCGGGAATTTTAAAGCATGCTGCGTTTGACCATATGAATTGGAACATCCTAAATCTTTTTCTACCATACTAAATAGCAAGGGAGTATGGGGATGGGAAGGCAGGGACAGTGTATATTTCTTACCTCCAGGAAGAAGCGTGGGCTCTCAGGCATGAATGTGAGAGCGACCACCGCAGACACACACGGCAGCGCACACACAACCACAAACACTCTCCAGCTGTGGAACTGGTAGGCTGAACCCATGCTGAAGCTCCAGCCTGCACACAGGGAAAATCAGTCGCATAGAAAGACACAAATACAGTCAGAAATAATGCTTTGAAGAAGTTCAATTCAATGAGATGATAAATAAATTATTAATGCGTACAATACACACACAAAAACTCTTTTGAACAAGGTTACTAGTGAAGTGTTGCTTAAAAAAGAATACTTCACCTATACGGAACCGATGTTCTATCATTATAAAATCGCTATTATAATATAATGAATGAGGTTTCTCTTCCCTCAGTCTTCCCTCAATTTTCCCATATGATCTCAGAGTTCAATACACCTTCATATTTCCACCAGTGAAGTAGGTCTTTAATACACTCGGAAGGTTATTTATTTGTTAAGTTGTTGCAACTGTAGGTATAGACATTGCATGGCTCCGAGGCTGTTGGAAGGTACTTTAAATATTGTAATTATATGGATATATATACTGATTGTATAGATATGTATGTAGATATGGATATATTGATTGTTTATAAATATTGATTGTTTATAAATATAAATATAGATATATGCATTGTATAAATATATAAAATATAAAAAATGTATAGTATATTAAGTTGTATGTATGTATGTATAGTTCGTAAATGGCAAATATAGTATCGCCAATTGTACAGAGAATACATGGATTAAGAGAAGCGAATATAATAAATATTTTTATTTTTTTAATTTAATAAATATTTTTATTTTTTATTTTTTTACTATGGAAAATGGGTAGGATTAAATAAGTGTGTACTTCTTCCTGCTCCTTTTCAGACATATCTCAGCAATACAGATCATTTGTTTTCTTTTATTTTTTATTTTTTTTTGTGAAAACATAATTTTTGTTTATTGTATTTCCATGCTTTTCATTTTGTTTTGCATGTTTGATATGTCTGAAATAAATTGAATCAAAAAAAAAAAAAAAAAGAAGAAGAAGAAGAAGTCACAGCAGACCGTTTGTCAACAAGTCTGAAGAAACAACATGTTACGCTGTTTGGAGTAAGACGTGTGTGTGTGTGTGTGTGTGTGTGTGTGTGTGTGTGTGTGTGTGTGTGTGTGTGTGTGTGTAAGCGTGTTACAAACCTCATTATGGGGATTATAGCTTTAATGGACTAGAGGGGATGGCTGACTGATTCAGATACTCAGCAAGATTTATGATCCTACTCTACAGTACACACACACACACACAACCACACACACTGTCCTTGGCCCATTGTTCAATGCTGTGACACAAATTTTAAAGCGTAGGTATGTGCGTGAACACACACACACACACACAGAACCACAAAACAGAAAGATTTACAGAAAAATCAGACAATGCGGCAACCACACACCACACTTAAAACCCAGACGGCAGTTATTTTACTGTATTGTAGTGGAATAACCATATCACTTTTTTTAACACCTTTTAAAAAGACAAAATAACACACATAGATACACACAAACACACTTACACACATGCACACACACACACACGCACACACACACACGCACACACTTTATGGCCTCTGTCCACCCGTCAATGCAAGGAGCACTGCGGCGGAACCTATTACCCACACACCACTGCATCTTGGAGAAAAAATGTGTTAAAACACTGACGTCTAATCAATTGACCTCAATTATGAGCCGGCACACACACACACACACACACACACACACACAGACACAGACACACGCACACACACACACACACACACACACACACACACACACACACACACACACACACACACACGCACACACATAAAATTTGTGAAGAGAAACGGAGAGGCACTAAAATGGCCACTTCTAACGCTACTTGTCCAGAGCCATGTATGGCACACTGTACGTCCATGTTTTTTCTTAGCAGTAGAATCAACAACTGAAACCTTTCTTGGGCTCTTCTTGGGATTTTTCTGAGCTCCTGAACCAGTGTTAGGGGGGTAACACCAGTTTGTAAACGCTGCCATACTGAGAAATACAGAGAGAGTTTTGTGGAGCTGATAGGCTTAATCAACTTTGTGTCAAATTCATTTGGCGACAGCTTGATGGTCGACATTCATTTTATATGAAAGTTACGCACTGTAGCTTTAAAACCATTTCTTTCTCTCCCGTTTTCAATGGCTGCCTCCCTCAGTCCCTCTAGCCCTCTGCTGTATGCTTCAACCTTTCCATTACCCCCGACACAGGCACCATAAATCAGACACACTCTCTCTCCACCTCTCCCTAACCCCCCCTGGTTCTCTCCTAATCTCTCTCCACTGCTCTTTCCAGATTGATTTTTATTCTGTTCATTTTGTTCCTATCCGTCTGACACACACTCTTCTCTGTTATCCTACAGCTCTCCCCAACTATCTGTGTTATGAGATTTGTTATAGCGGACAACCTTTTATGTTTTTTTCTACCTACAACACTGTAGTGGTGCTTTGCTTGTGCTATTGTCAGAGCCTCCGCCTACACCGCCACCTGATTTGTGTTACTTTGTGCTCCCTGAAAGGTCTTCATTTCTATATTACAGGTGCTACGAGGAACTTTTAAATATTTCTGAAACAGTCTAAATTTTATCTGTTGTTTTTTTTTATAAATGTTATTCTTAGCACTTTGTGACCCTGTCTGTGAAAAGTGCTTTAAAAATACATTTTACTTACTCACTTACTAACTTACAGTACTTACTTACTTCTAGTGCCCTGCTGGCATTGTAATGACATGTACAGTGCATTAAAGACCTACTTCACCGGCGGAAATATGAAGTTTTATTGACCTCTGAAATCCTATGTAGTATAAATGTGCAACATTTTTAGAAATCGGTTCATTCTAGCCTGAGAAAAGACAGAAAGAGTGTTTTATGGTCTCACTGTGACATCACACATGGGACAATCTAGGGTTAGGATTAACAGGACAGCTGGGCCAAGGGAAGACTGAGGAAAGACTGAGGGAAGAAAAACCTCATTCATTATATTATAATAGTGATTTCATAATGATAGAACGCCGGTTCCGTATAGGTGAAGTGTTTCTTTTACGTCATAGCTGCCACTCACCATAGTGTGGTATGATGGCCCAGGCCATGGCCGAGGCATAGATTCCTCCGATCATCCAGAACATACACAGCCAGCTCAGATGTTCTCCTCTCTTCTCTCTGGCTAACACCTCCGCAAAGTACGAGAAAACTATCGGGACCGCTCCACCAATCCTGAAAATACACAGTTTGATGTAGTTAGATATACTGCATGTGTCCCTCAGTTGACCAAACTTTATTATAATTATATTAATATGTGTAAAGACAAATATTTACTAACACAGAAACTTACGCACACAATGATCACAATGTTAGATCTGAGCTGAATCACCGGAGCAGCCAACTGGGACATTTTGATCTGTCACTGCTGAATGTCGGCAGAAAGACCTTATTCCCAAACCACATTCTTTCCTATTTTGTAAAACCCTTTAATATCACTCAAACCAATATATATATATATATATATATATATATTTCTACTTTTTAAATGTGAGGTCCAGTTAACAACCAAGTAAAATTAGTTTGCAAACTATACTGTAGATTTCAAATAAAACATGTGATTTCTAAGAATAAATATCTTAACGTTACATTTATTTGACTTTTCTTAATCAAAATGTGTCACTATGAACTTCATTAATTTCTGTATGAAGACCTGAAATCACTCTATATCGTTTGACAAATGAAGAGTTTGAATCAATTTTTTCTCACTATTTGTAGAGACAGTTCATGGCAGCAGAGTAAATGAGGTCATAAAAATCTTAATGAAACGAGCAAAATCTAGTCCAACTAGCAAACAACGCTCAATGCCAGATCGTATTTCTCCCAGATTGAGGTTGTAAAGACAATTAAAAAAAAAAAAAAAATCTGTTTGGATAGATTTCCAAAAATAAATAGCTACATTTTTTGAAAGTTATATACAATCATAACTCTATTTTACCACCACCATCAATGTTCACCTGCGAACAGATTGAAAATTAAGTGTTGTAATAAAACCAACTAATTAGAAATTGAACACAAAGCCATAAAGGTAGAAGGTGTTTTTAGACAAAGATAAGAGGAGAGGCTTACTGATTGCTTTTACAGCCTTATTTAAACACAAGTGTGAGTGGGAGGTAATCAGGTAGATATACTCCCAGAAACAGGACAATTAAAGTAATAGTGTATAAGGAAAGGTCAGACCATTTGTGTCGGTTGTAATGTCTGATGTGGATATCTGTTCACAATCGGGACATTTTAGGATTCTCCACTACTACTTTTTTTTTAACTTTTTCTTGTCATTGACAGTTTGTGACTTGAATCTCTGATGATTTGGACTTTGGACTCGAGGAAAATTTGAGTTCTGGGGCAGAGCGGTTGGGCTTGTGTAGATAAAAATATAAGTATAAACTGGAAGCCGAAACACACACACACACACACACAGCGACCTCTGCATCAATGTCCATTGTCCCCATTATACATTTTATTGGTACAAAGTGTGTGCCATAATCTTGCTATAATTATATTTCCTATCATTTACTACTTACATTGTCTTGCTCAGTAGCTTGACGTTTGATGTGGAGGTGACCTTAATAAGTCATATAAGACCAGGGATGACAGATGACGTGAGATGGCTAGGTGTCACATTTATCAGGCGTGTGTGCAGCCAGGCCAAGCAGACCACGCCAGCAATCAAACACACAGATGTTCATTTACTGTCCTCTGATCATTTATGCAAACGTTTGGGTTTTTTCGTTGTGTTACTCTCTCCCAGGACGGGCCGGTGCCAGGCAGTTAGAGTAACAGTATAACCCCTTGTCACGCAATTTGACTTTGTAAGGAGGGAGACAGCTGAGGAACCAATGGGAAGACAGATCAGGGTTAGAGAGGGTGTTAGCTGAAATAGGGGCTTTTAGTCTTATCAACTACGATGGACTTTTAGGGGCACTTGAAGTTATCTGAGACTTGGACAATAATAAGAGAAAAAAATTGCGAGGATAAAGTTGTATATTAAGGCTGTGTGTTATTTTTATAAGCTTGTGAAGTTGTAGTCTAGGCCTACTTCAGTATAGGTTTCACAAATAAGGAAATGTTTAATCTTTTGGCAAATAAATTGCTGTGGACTGTGTGGCATGGCTTTGACACTCGAGTTAAACATTGGGTGACCACCACTCTATTAATCCATTCTCGCCCTTGTAGGTTACTTGATATGTTTTGCTGAATTTTTCTAAATTTTTATCGTAACATAACAACTTATTTCTTGTAAAAATAAGACTTTATTCTTGTAAAATGGCTTTTTTCTAGTGATTAAATTAGTTTTCTCCCTCATCGTGGCCTTCCATCGTTAGTATCAGCTGAAATACGAATTCAATAAGTTTTGAAATCAGAGATCGGAACTGAACATAAATGAATTGGTGCATGTTTAATAAGACAAATACATTACAGACTAGTGTGTGTCTGTCTGTCTGTCTGTCTGTCTCAGTGTGAGCTCAACTCACCCGAAGCCAGACAGCATGCGACAGAAGAGGAACATGCTGTAGCCCTGGACGAAGGAGGAGAGGAAGGCGAAGAATCCGTTGACAGACATGGAGATGAGCAGACACTGTTTACGGCCCAGTCTGTCCGACAGCCCGCCCCAAAAGAACGCTCCAACCATCATACCCAAGTACACTATGCTGCCTGTGAAACACAGAGAGAGAGAGAGATGGAGGGATAGAGAGAGAGATTTGATTTTTAGATTGTTACAAAACACTTTAATTACATAATTTTATTTTTCACAATTCAACAGTTCGACCAAATGCTAATGCATTAAAATCCCATTTTTTTTAAAGATAATTTATCTGGTAAAAACTTCACCAAACAGACAATTATTAAGACACCAATGCTGTTTAAAAGCAACCCCAGATACAGTACACAATGCTGCCTTTAAAAAACAGAGGGGGAGAGAGCAAAGAGAGGGAAATAGAGGGAGAGAGAAATTTAAATGATCTCTGCCATCTGGAGTGGAATGTTTGTTAGTGGAACTGCTGAGTGAGTGAATAAAACACATCATATACTTTGGAAAGGGGAGAGACAGTTTGCACTCACACTGATTTGGTGCATGCATTACCCCTACACACACACGCACGCATGCACACATACACACACACAGTACAGCGTTCGAATTCAAACATTTGTTAGAGAATCAGCCAGCTTGGCTCACTGCACCAAACGTGACTTACATTATGAGTTCGGCTGATACTGCTCTTTTGAAATAAGGCAAAAAGTACAAATCAAGACCATTGCTGAAAGACCTACTACATCCTGTTCCAATGTTGTATTGTTAGAAGCTTTGGTTCTGACCCACAATCCACTGCACAGCAAGTGTGTCATAATTGTAGGCATACTGCATGTAAACAACATACTTTTAATGGACATCTGCAGTTTGTAGAATAGTAAAAATAGTATGTTATTTGAAACAAAGGAGTACAAAGATGCTGTGAGTATGTGAGGGGAACTGCAGAGATACTGTATGTGAAAAGTAGTGTTCAGCAGCTAGATGGCCCATTCCTTAGTTAATTGTGTTTTAGAACGTTTGCTTCAGTTTCAAAGTGCCAGTACCCTCCAAAAGTCTCCATTTCTGTATAATAAAGCTAGCGGAGCATAGCTTGAGAACAGCCACTCTAACACAATTTTAAAGGCTACATGTCCGTTTCACATTAGATCTCACAGGCAGTCTGTCACCTGGTTACTGTAGGTAATAGTGGTCCAGGATTGCATTGGTCTTGGACACACACACACACACACACACACAGCGGAAGCCTTAAGTGGTGCTTTCCGAGTGCATCAGTGGAGGAAAAAGAGCTCGGACTGAAATTGGTTCTATTTCCTGGCAGATACTTGGAAGTCACATAAAATATGTAAGTCTTTATAAATAGACAAAGCTGAAATCGATCAACACCGGAGATGAACTGCACTGGGTTTTGAATGGACTGAAAGTAGAGTTAGACATTGACATCTTATCTGTCAGATCGGTCTTTTGTTGTGAACGTTGATTCCTTCAGTTCAAAAAGTGCCCCCCTATCTTGAGGTGTGCCACAGGGCTCAATTTTAGGACCAATTCTTTTTGCCTTGTACTTGCTGCCTTTGGGTTCCATATTTAAAAAAATATGGCATTCAGTTCCATTGTTTCGCAGACGATGTCCAAATTTATCTTCCCCTTAGTGTCAATTCACCAAACAAGTTACATCAATGTCTTCAGGAAGTGAAGGACTGGATGTCTTTTAATTTTCTAAATTTGAACGAAGACAAAACAGAGATTGTTGTTTTTGGCGAGCCCGGTCTCTGCAGTAGTGCCCTTAGTCCACTAGCGTCTCGTTCTCAGTCCTGTGGAAAAACCCTTGGTGTTTTTATTGACAGCTCTTTTAAGCTGGAAAAGCAGCTAAGTGCAGTGGTTAGAGCTGGCTTTTTTCATCTTAAGGTGAGAACACACCGGGCGCGTTGGGTGTGGTGGGCGCGTTGAAAAATCCTATTTTTGCATAGGGAACCATTGGTTTAGGCGCGAGGATCCGTTGGCCACGGCAAAGCGGCGCTTTGGGCACTTTGGGCGCGTTGCCAAAGCGTCAAAAAAGCGTCACCGCGCCGGCAAAGCTTCAAAAAGCGTCACCGCGCCGGCAAAGCTTCAAAAAAAAGATGAAAATATTGAACTTTCAACGCTCCGGCGCGTGACGTTTAGCCCCGTTGGCCAATCAGCGGTGAGCTTGACCCTACGTCACTGGCAGAGAGCCGGAGGACAGAAAAATCTGAGACAAAATGGAGGCGCAAATAATCACCGCTGTGTGTGCGAGACCGTGACAACACAGAGGCAAACACCGAGTAGGAAATGTATTTACGGCTGGCTGCCTGGTGCTGTATGAAGCCGCTCGGGGTTACAAGACGTGGGGAAAGTGAACCAGGAGCAAATAATCACCGCTGTGTGTGCGAGACTGTATAAACACCGTGGAGGAAATGCGGCTGGCTGGTGATATGAAGCCGCTCGGGTGGGGAAAGTGAGCCAGGAGAATGGGCTTCCTGGTTAATTCAGTGAATATGTGTGGCTGTGCTTAAGCCGATAAACCAAGTTAGCACCGGTCGGATAGCGTTAGCTAACTCACCCGGCTGTGTGCGGCCACCACCTCCATATAATGAACCCAAACATAACGGCTAAATCCGGGGAACTTTCACAACGAGTACAGCGAAGCACCGGTGTTTATGCCTGCCCTATAGGCTATCTACGCCAGCCACGGTCCCGTCACAGCCAAGTAATGTAGGCTACTTGCCTTTATTTTCTACTGCCCTGTGCACAATGCTGCTGTAAATGTGTTTGGTATGGTGCTGCCTTGCTGTTTGTGTTCATTTCCGAGTGGCGTGAATCTGCAATGCTGTTTTAAGGCTATTTGTTCCGTTCACTTGCTGTTTATTTGTTTTTTGGCACAATTGTTGGCCGTGTAGTTGTTGTTTTTGTGTGGACATGAACGCTGTTGTGTCGGGTCGGATCTGATCGCAGCCATGGTTGATTAGGGGAATAAATATATCGGGGGAGACTAGCTGCGTAGCTCCGTTCCTCGGACTCCCACAAAACATAGAGCGCAGCGATGGGGATTATCTCAGCCATGGTTGATCAGCAATAGAAAAAGCAGGGGAAAATAAGTTTCGTGCGGGCTCATCTACGTAGGCCATGACGTAGGCGCGTTGCTTTTGGGCGCGTTGGACAATTTTTTGACACAAAATGACCACGCGCCAGATCGGGCGCGTTGGTCACTTTGGCCCAAAGCGCCAACGCGCCCGGTGTGTTCTCAGCTTTAGGCTTCTTGGGAATGTGAAGCGTTACTTGCCCTCTGACCAATTCCAGACAGTAGTCCTTGCTCTTGTAATTAGTCGCTTGGACTACTGTAATTCACTTTATTTTGGTTTGAGCCAGTCCTCAATTCAGCGCCTCCAGATGGTTCAGAGTGCAGCTGCACGCTTCTCAGGAGCATCTCGATATGATCACATCACTCCTGTCCTGGCATCTCTTCATTGGTTGCCTGTTGTGTTTAGAATAGATTTTAAAATCCTCTTGTTTGTTTTTAAATGTCTAAATGGTCTAGCGCCACCTTATCTGTCAGAGATGATCTCTCTGCACAGTCCTGTCAGAGCACTGAGGTCCTCTGACCAATGTATTCTAGACTGTCCCAGGTCTAAGCTGAAGAGCAGGGGAGACAGAGCCTTCGCTGTAGCTGGTCCCAAGTTGTGGAATTCTCTTCCTTTATACATCAGATCTGCCACTTCTTTGGAAAATTTTAAATGTCTGCTGAAGACACATTTTTTTGCACTGGCCTTCGGAACCAGCTGAGCTGAGTATTTTCTTATGTGTTTTTCTTTTGGTTTCTTATTTGTAATAAATGTGGATTATTTTATTATAATTTAACCTGTACAGCACTTTGGGGCAGTACCCGCTGTTTGTAAATGTGCTTTATAAATAAATTTGACCTTGACTTTGACCTTTGACATTGGCTAATTCTGATTCAGATAGACAAGGTTTAGATCACTGTCCATGGTAAGCTCTGTCTGTCTATCTATCTATCTATCTATCTATCTATCTATCTATCTATCTATCTATCTATCTATCTATCTATCTATCTATCTATCTATCTATCTATCTATCTATCTACAGGCTGCAATTGTAGTTAGTGCTGCTCGCAGTTTTTTGCATTTTTCCTCTTAAATGAGAACCGTACAGAACCGAATCGTGACTTCAAAGGTACCTACCGATCCTAGACTTTTGTGTACCGTTAAACCCCTGATTCTAGATTATTTTCTGACCTTTACTGTAGTATCACCATGGAATTGACATTTCATGGTTAAGGCAAAATGTCTTCAGAGCTGGCAGTTGATCTGCCATCACATTTGGTACACACAGTACACACACATTCATGTAATGACCGTTTTCTTTGTGTCGAATACTTTGCTTTAAGACTGAATATATGCAAAACAAATGACAGTAACAACCTAAGCTGTACTTCTTTAGCGCTTATACAGATGGTGACCATGCTAACAATATACATAATATACATCAGTGTGTTAACATTGTTATTATGAGACATTAGCATTTAGATGAAAGAAATGCAAAGAAGTGCAGTCTCGCATTTGGAAAACAGACCCAATAAAAGTGGCTAAATGCATATGTTTCAGTCAACCTAAAGCATGTTTTCAGCGTTAAAGGTACATTGTGTAGTTAAGGTGAATTTAGTGTCATCTAGTGGTAAAAGTTCTAGACTGCAACACTCCCTTTCTAACCTTTCCCTTTGGGAGAATTTTACTTTTTTTTTTCCTTATGTCAAGAAATGTCAAGAATAAAGACGACTACTCCAAAATGGTATTGGAGTTAGTGGGGTTATTTATGTATTTTCAGCATACTACAATTGACATGTATGTATTTGGGACATCCTAAATCTTTTTCTGGCATACTAAATAGTAGGGAAGTATGGGGATTGGAATGCAGGGTGACAGTTTCAGCTGCTGTGTTCATTTTACTACTTGTGTATTCATGTAATTCTGTTTTTGTAGCCGTTAGATATTCAGTTGTTGTGTGTTTGTGTGCTATACTAGCATGAGGCCAACCAGTAAAAACACAGCCATTATCTCTGTGCTCCGCTGCTTTTTACTGACCCTCTCTTCATTTACATAAAATCCTCTAATCTTGACGGTATAGTGGAAGGTTTTTTTTGCGGGTTTGACCGTAGACTGTTTTAAGAGGGTGTGACCTCAGGTTGAACCCATCAGCGGGGAATCACAAATCCAATCTCAGTGAGATTCATGCTGCGTCTCCTATGCCCCATCAACCACAACCACTGCGCCACACTACACGCCCTCCCCCTTTATTACTGACACTAGCCTCTTGTAAAGGGAGCCATAAAACAAACTATAGCCTGTTATAGCCTACCAGATAGCATCTTTTTCCTTCAGATGCACTTCAGATGTGTGTGTGCGTGTGTGTGTGAGTGTGTGTAGCTACTCAACATGTCACCACTACTTTTGAACACAAAACACAGCCAGCGTTTCTTTGATATTCAGTTTGATATTCATAATGAGCGTTAGTGTTAGTGCGGCTCCTTTCTATCCATGCTGCCTTTCTCTGCAGTAGCTAGCTCTAGCTGAGCATAGATATAGCTCCGGTGGCTTGTCACCTGTAATGAATCACTAGCTCTCAGCTTCACGTCTGCACAGCTTGATAAGGAACCTTTTCTACTTTGGGCATATCTGTGCCATCATCACCACCACGTCCAGGTGCATTAGCATTTTTATTAGCACGTAAAGTAAAGTGGATTATTTACTGGCCTGAGTCCTGACAACCCACACACACACACTGATACACACACACACACAGGTACACACACACACACACACCACCCTTTCCTTTAAAGCGGACAGGAAGAGAAATGACCCCCCCGACCATTTCCTGCGTAAAAAAAAAGCACCAGCAACAGACGAATGCCTGGGCTTTGTAACACACACACACACACACACACACACGAATGCCTGGGCTTTGAATGCAGCGCGGCGAGGGTCGATACAGAGTCATTTCAGTCAGACAGAATTAAGCTGGAGTCACATCTTAATTATATACCGCAAGGTGTATTTGGTTTAGACACAGCGGTTACTAAAGACATATTAAATTACCACATTGGATACCAGTTAATTGATGTTAATATATCGCCCAATGCATAAATAAGTGTGTAGAGGCAATTGGCGTTTTTTAGAACAGACTTGGATTTATTTTAAAGGTGCTACGAGGAACTTTTTCTCTGCAAACCAGACCATCAGTGCAAAGAATGCTATTTTTATATAGTTTTTCTTAATGCCTTTGTCCTGGGAATGCTCACCCAGGAACAACAGCTGGCGTAGAAAAAACACTACCGCTTAGACCAAAGGGGATGCTAGAATTAACACACACTGAAAGTTCCTCGGAGGTCCTTTAAAGGAATAAAAAAATTTTATGTTTAAATTAGTAAAGTTTAAAGTATCTTCTGTCAATTCTCCGAACGGAAGGGGTCAGCAACTTTCATCACTAGTCGACGCTAAAGCTTCAAAAGCAATGACAGAGCAGACCTAAACAAATGAAGTTATAATAGATCTACACACTGCACCTTTAATGCTGATAAAACATGTTTCAGGACTAAAAGACACGACTGAAATGCATTTGGTCACATTTTGGTTTTCCAGAAATATAATTTAAAAAAATTCTAATCCGACCCATGGACCTTTACTGCATGTCATCCCCTCTCGCTGTCTGTTTCCCCATATAAACTCTGTAACATCAAATATAGCTTGAAAATGGCAAACAAATAATCCATCACTTTTTTTTTTAAATGTACATGCATGCTCTGTGAGGCTCCACTTCTATGCATTGCTTTACATCCTTTAACACGCACATGTATGGAATCCATCTAGCCACAATACTGCAGTATAATGCCTACACATAGTCAATCTCAGTATAGTTGCACTGAGCCCACTTCAGCACTTTAACTGTAGTGCTAATCTTTTTTCCTAAACACAAGCTCCCAGTAGACACCGTCTCGGCTATGTTTTAACGGTACGCTAACGGTACACTGTGCAGCCTTTCCCTCTATATCCACAGGGATAGTTTCAACTAATACATCTTTAAGTTGTCTTCTCGCCCCACTAGGCTTTTGCTATTTCCTGTAGTAATTAGCCGTTATGAGTGTAAGTGTAATTCTCTCTTGAAATCGTTCTGCTCTGTTGTAAGTGTTCAGGCATGGATGAGAGGAGAGAGAGAGACAGACGGACAGATACACAGACAGGCAGACAGATAGATACATAGACAGATAGACATCCACACACACAGACAGACGGACACACATACACACACAGAGACAGACATAAAGACACATACGCACACACACACACACAGACATTGGGTTGAATCAAGCGTTCATTTCCTTTGTGGGAGCTTTCAGTACATTATGTGAGAGATTCAGGATTTCAGCAGAAGAGGGGATTTCCCAGAAGGCAGTTTGATTGACAGGTGAGGCTATAGAGGTGGAGGGAGGGAGGACCCCTGGTAGCCAAGCACATTCCTCAGGTTGTAATCACATAATTCATATAAGTCATAATACTGTATTTTTAAAGCTATAGTGCGTTACTTTTTCATCATATAAATGAATGTGCGTTACATTCAAGCCATCACCAATCAGGTCTGCAAAACTCTCTCAGTATGGCAGCGTTTACAAACTGGTGTCGCTCCCCTGACACTGGTGCAGGAGCTCATAAAAATCCCCAAGAAGCGCCCAAGAAATGTTTCAGTTGTTGATTCTACTGCTAAGAAAAAACCTGGACGTACGGCAGAAGGTATAAATTCCATGTGCCATCACTGAATGCTTTACCTCTACTATATCATTCAATATGTTAATGCATCGCCATCAGCATAGTGTCATAAAAAAAATGAATTCTCACTTGGATCAATATTTACTACTAGACACAACGACTCAATCACTTTTTATTCCGACTCCAGATTGAATGGCGATCTTCACCTCTTTGCACAGTGAAGGGGCGAATTTATCTTTTGGTGGAGGCTTTGTTGTGGAAGTAGAAAGGGAATGAATGAGAATTGTTCCCATTAGAATTATACCTGAATGAAGAATGGTCTTCTAGAGTAATATGTATAGGGGTAAGAATGTGAAAAAGTGACTGAATAAGCACATGAAATATTTAATTTGGCACTGCAACTGCTAGTTTTATTTTATTTTACTCTTTTATGTTATTTAAGGTCTTTATTTGACTGTCTGTTTATGTTTTGTAGTCTCCATGTCTTGTATAGCTTTCCTGGTTCCTTGTATTGTCTCACAAGAAAAAATTTAAAAAATAATGAAGAGACGGTAGCAATCGCTGTTGTTACCACTAGCCCTGTGTTCCAAATCACATACTTTTTCTTTTTTACTACACTACATACAGAAGAGTTTTAGGGCCACAGGAGAGAAAAAAAATTCGATAAGGAAGATTTTTTTTTCATTATGTCGAGAAATGTCAAGAATAAAGACGAATACTCCAAAATGCTATTGGAGTTAGTGGGGCATATATGTATTTTCAGCATATTACAATTGACGTGCATGTATTGGGACATCCTAAATCTTTTTTTTTGGCGTACTAAATAGTAGGGAAGTATGGGGATTGGAACACAGGGTAGATGTTTTTTAATTAGCTAACCTCAGGCTGCAGCAGAGCCTATATTCATCACTGCATAGGTCTGATTTACACAACCTGTCGATAGTGTTTGGGATCGTAAATTAGCAACAACACAAAAAGTAACACAAAAAAGAGGTTGGCATCAGTTACACAAAGCTACTCAAGGGAGAAACCAAATCCTTGAGACATTTTGAATCCTTTTACAATGGCTGCCTGTTAGTTTTCACATTGATTTTATAATTAAATTCTTGGTTTTTACAGCACTACATGGCCTCGCCACAAGACTATATCTCCTGCTTTAGCTATTATGCTCAAGGATCGGAGGGGAGCTTAAATTATTGATACTTTAAAACCCACCATATATTCAGTCTGGCTTTTTATGTAGAATGTTATTATAACAGTTGTGTAAGGTTTATATACTCACTGTATTTTATTTATACTTTTTTGCTCCAGTTTATCTTTGTTTTACTGTTTGTTTTTGTATAACATTTTATAACAGTGTAGGGGAGAAAGACGCCAGGGCTCTGATAGGAAATGTAGTAAAGCTGCTCTCTCTCCCTCTCTCTCTCTCTCTCTCCCTTTTCCTCTGTCTCTCTCCCTTTCCTTCTCTCTCTGTCTCCCTCCCTCTCTTTCCCCACTCTCCCTCTCTCTCTCTTTCCCTCTCCCCCTCTCTCTCCCTCTCTTTCTCCCTCTCTCTCTCCCTGTCTCTCTCCCTCCCTCTCTATCCCCCCTCTCTCCCTCTCTACCTATCTCTCCCTCTCCTCCTCTCTCTCTCCCTCTCCTCCTCTCTCTCTCCCTCTCGCTCACTCCCTCTCTCTCTCTCCCTCACCCTCTCTCTCCATCTCTCTCTATCTCCCTCTCTCCCACTCTCCCCCTCCCTCTCTCTCTCTCTCTCCCTCTTTCCCTCCCTCCCTCTCTCTCCTTCCCACTCTCCCTCTCTCCCTCCCTCTCTCTCTCCTCCCCCCCTCTCTCTCTACGTGAGTCAGCCTACCGTGGCTAAACTGCAGTGGTGCACAATGCTGCAGAGATTAACTCGCCCATATCTTCAGATCTTGAGACACACAGACGGTGTAAGAGACGGATTACAGCAGGAGGGTTAACAGAGGGGACAGGCTAGAATAGCTCGAAAAAAATATATATACTGATATCCAAAACATCCCCTTTCTTGATAGCATCTCACCTTTTCTATTATATATACAGCTCTGGAAAGAATTAAGAGGCCACTACAAATATTCAGTGTCTCTTGTTGTACTCTTTATGGGCATATGTTTGAGTAGAATGAACATTTTGGTTTTATAATATAAACTACTGACAACATTTCTACCAAATTCACAATAAGAATATTGTCATTAAGAGACAATATTTCCATTAAGTAACGTATAGATGAAGATTTAGGAAACATCCAGACAGGTCTCTAAATTTTTTCCAGAGCTGTATATATTAAAACTATAATGATTACGTGTTCGTTGATTGGATGTAGGAAGGTGAAAAATAAATGATTGTCTGAAAAAAGTCTCAAAGTTATAATTGTATAAATATAATATAAAATATAATATAAATTATATTATTTTTAACCAATTTTTTATTTTATTTATCCCAAGTGAAGGATGCAAACACTGTACACTTTACATTAATAACTATAGAAATACATACATACATACACGTGCACAATAGCCTTTTCTATTATATTAAAAGAGAAAAGCAATGCAGTGCTTGGAGTAGAATATGGAGAGCAATATTAATAGGGCATAATTGTAATAAATAAACAATTTCGTTATTTTGGAGAAAAATTTGCAACATTCATGTGAAGTGTAGATGTAAAAGTGTCATTTTGCAGCATTTTACTTAATTTTTTAAGTAGATCTAGTTGCGAACTCTGAAATCCTCCCACACAGGAGAGTTTTGCCACAGTTGAGCTCCTTCAAAAGTGCTTCAGAAGTTCAGTTTAGACTCTGATGATTACACACACACACCACACACACACCACAGCACCTTCCAAATGTTCATCTGTGGAAAAGCTTCAAATGAAAATGCTCCTTTTTGAAGTTTTCTGTCATGACGAAAAAATTATCTAACCCTACCATACTTTTTTCAGAGTATAGTATGTACTGGGTGGGCACTAGTGAGTACGTACTGCTATTAAAAATGATACATTACTAAACTAAATGCCAGCAATATATTTTTGAGCACCAGTTCAGGCAGTGCACTTATACTGTATGTTTCATTCAATGGCATTAAATGAATAGTTTTTAAGATGAAACCATTATTGAGATGGGAGGATATTGAAGAGATCCTTTTATCTCCAACCTGAAATAAATGCAAGGCTTAATACTCCAGAACCCTAAAAAGTACAACATTTTATAAATGAATGGATGGAGGGATAGATGGATGGATAGATAGATTGACAGACAGACAGACAGACAGACAGACAGACAGACAGACAGACAGATGGATAAAGACAAGACCATTGCATAAACAGGCAACATACAGTAAGACTCAAACATCGCTGCAGTACTTCTGACCTAACAGTGAGTCAGCTGCACATGGCTGGAAAACCCCTCTCCACCTAATCAATATCTATTGTGCTGTGAGTGTCTGATGTAACATACAGAGCTACAGAGCATGAGGAAGCTAAAATAACCCTCAGTCACCAGTCTGCTGCTATAGATACCTCACTACTGCAGAGTCATGGTAGCTGTAACAGTATAGCGTTTATGGGTCGCTCCGGTGGTGTAGGGGATAGAGTGTGTACCGTATTTGTTCAAGCCTTCGTTGCAGTGGTCGCGGGTTCAAATCCAACCCATGGATGGACCCTCACTGCAGGTCATTCCCCCTCTATCTCTCTGTCTCCCCATTTCAACTCTGTACTATCTAATAAAGCTTGAAAATGCCAAAAAAGAATCTTAAAAAAAAAACAGTATAGTGTTTATGTATTAACCCCCTTCATTCATTGGTTACAATAAATTAATGATTTTTTCCTGTTTAAGCATGAAAACATTTTTAAACTTTATTTTTAATTTTTTTACACATGTTTAGTTTTTTGTTGTTGTATACAGTATATTTTTAACAGACTTATGTCAGCAACCTACATCAAATCCCCATGCATACGTATAAAAGAAAACATTTTAAATATCTTAAATAGCTGAATACTGTAGTGACCACGAGGCATGACAGTTCAATTCAGCTTGTCTTCCTATCCATACACACTGAACTTCAACATTTTCAATAAGCAATCATTAATTTTGGATGACTTCTACACTCATTTTAACATTTCTAATAAGTCACTTGAATCCCAGCTAGTTAGGTGATCCAGAGCATTTTCATTTCATTTAAAATTGTGCCATAACCAACTGTCTGTGCTGGAAGATGTCCATATTGTTTTCTCTATTTTATTATATCTCGGTCTCACTGTCCAGAAAGATGGTTGGATGGATGGATAGATAGATAGATAGATAGATAGATAGATAGATAGATAGATAGATAGATAGATATATTTTATTGTCTCTCAGTCTCACTGTTCAGAACTTAAACAGTATCTTATTATAACAAGTCACTGACCCTCAAAGTGAAATCTGTGATTAAAAAACACCAACCAATCAGTTCTATTGTGTAAGTTTTGTTCTCGTTAGTATGTCCACTGCTGAGCATATACACACATCCTTTATGCAGTGTGTGCGTGCATGCGTGTGTGTGTGTGTGCGTGTGTGCGTGTGTGTGTGTGTGTGTGTGTGTGTGTGACTCATTCTTCCTTTTCTCTCCCTCATGTCTCTATGAGTCAGATTCAGGGTGAAATCTGGGTGAATAATGAATAATTTTGCACCGAAAAAAACAAACTAACAAGGAGCTGTTTTTGGTTATGAAACCTCACAATAATGTTGGTACAGCTAATCTTTTTAATTATTTCATTGAACACTAAGGGCTGGATCTACTTAACATTTGCGTGTATAAAAACATCCCGTTTCATCCCGCAAAAAAACATGCAAATTCTTAGAAATGCTCACATGATTTAGCCCTCTTCATTTGAGTAGATAGATAGGTAGATTATGTGTGAAACCAGTATAGTAAGTAAAAGGCATTATACAGCTATTTTTGACATTAGTGAGAGAGACAAAAAAGCCAACTCGAACACATTCATACAAACAGACACTTGTAGTTACACACACACACACACACACACAAACACACAACAAACACACACTACACACACACAAACACTAACACACACAAACACACAACTTTTCCCTTTATGTGGGAAGCGATCCATCTAGCACACCTCCTACTCATGTATCCAAATACCTGGTGCCATGACAACCCACTGGCAACGCTCCTAAAGCAATGAGATTATAGCTGGAAGTGTCACCCACCAACCACTCACCGAGCTCAACCCCGTATTCCACAAACAACACAGTCTGTTCATCATATCATGGAAACTAATGGCAGTAATTATATCAACAATCAAATCTATTTTTATGGTTATGTAGCTTTTACTTCCATCTACTGTACGTGCATCAATTATAAATCTGAACATTTTACAAACCTGATTATGGATACAGTGTTTTTAACACTTTATAATTTAAAAATACTACGTACAAGGTCTTAAGAAATAATTTTTCTGCATTTTTTAAAGAATGTATCATAAATGAGACAATCAACAACATATGAACAAATCCGTCTGTAATAACCTTCAGTAAAGTGCTAAGAATGATTATGGAAAGTTCAGTTAGATGAAGATGTAAGTGCTTTAGAAGTTGAGCATAATCAGAATCCATTTCCATGCCTGCAAAATTGAATCTCTGGCTTCTGCAAACTCTACCAGATGAATTTCAATTGGCTCATTTTACATAATTACTCACTAGTGGGAAAAAATCCGATCATATTTCACCGTTGACATTGTTATACCAGACATTTGTTAGTCTGTCTTTTCAGTTTTGATAAACATCAAAATAGATTCATCTGGACTTCAGTAGCCTATGGATTTGTTTGAATAACAAGCAATAGCAAGGAGCCCACAGTCAGTGACTTGACCAATCAGAGCAGACTGGGCTTTCTGGAAGGCGGGGCTTAACAATACAGGCTCTAAAACAGAGCAGTTTAGACAAAGGCTGAAAAAATTAGACCAATCAATGGCACTTTGAGAAATATATAAAAGTTTTTTTTACTCTACACAATAAAAATCTCTTCTAGTAGCAACCCAAAAGTGCCATTTTGAACCTAAAAATAAGCTCAATAAGTCACCTTTTAATTCACTATAATGCTTAAAAATTCTTACCTAGCCACCCGGCACTAGAGTTGGGTACACACATGTCCGTCTCGGCGCTGGGCAGGACGAATCCAACCACGAACACTTCCACTCCGTCAGACATCAACGCCAACCCCAGCACGAAGAAAAGCTGCCACTGGAACCTGCCGTGGCCGCACTCCTGCATGATCAACTCATACTGTTGGGCCAGCTCCTCTTCATCCGCCTGCCTCTCTGTCTCCAGCTCTTTATGGGACTTTAGGCTGTCTGAAACGGGCTGTCCCAACGCCACCTGCCCATCCCGCAATTTCCCCTCGTTGTGGGCGGGAACCCCTTGATACTCCCCTTCGTAAATTTCGTCCTCGTCATCGTGGCCTTCCGTAGCGTCGCTGGAAGCTCCTTCGTCCTCATTGGTTCCGTTGTCGGCGTAGTTACCGCCGCCGTCGTTAGCAGCGTAGCCATGGTAATTATTGTCGTCTTCTTCCTCGTCCTCGAAGCGGTTGTAGCTGCGGTGGGTTGAGTATTCGTCCGCGGCGCGATCGACGGCTTTACCGAGATTTTTGGACGTTTGCCTCTTGGCTTCTTTGGCGATGTCCTTGGCGCCTTTGACCAAGGAAGTCCTGTTGTTTTGCATGTCATCCATCTTGGCGAAAGGATTGCGGCCCACTAAAAATTATTTGAATTCAACTTTATTGAGTCTTTTATTCAACTAAATTCTGCAATTGTAAGCTAGCTGTGTCGTTCTGTCGTTTATGGCTTAATTCAACTTTAGCTCAATAGCGCTTGGATAGCTAAATAGGTAACACCACTGACTTGGGGTACGGCGAAACCAGGGTTTGATTCCTTGTCAAGCTAAGGTCAAGTCCGGTATGGATCCTTAGGCAAGACCCTTAATGCTAACTAGCCTAGCTCCAGTTAGATAAAATCGTCTGCTAAATTACATGTATTATAATATAACTATATTGAGCGTTTATTCCATTATATTCTGCAAATGTAAGCTTCCTACTGTATCTTTTTCTTTCTTTGTGTTATGGCCTTGTATTCCCAGATGTAGCAAGGCTTAAGGCAGTTTATTAATGCTGAACAAGACAGTCCGCTTCCAGGAAACTAACGATTTAGTAATGAAGGTCTATTTCCATTGGATTGGGGGCTAAGATAGACGGTGCTTAAATTGAGATGGTGATTCTCAATTTTGAAAGATATTCAGTCCTGCCAGAGTGTCAGCCTGTAGGGAGAGAAAGTAAAAAAAGCAAGTTTAGTTTGAGTAAAACAAAAAAACGCCCGTAATAAAATACCTCACTGCAGTATTTTTTCTGGCTGACTGAAAAACACTTTAAAAAAGGACACAGAGACGGCCAAGCTTTCCCCCCCCTGATGCTGATTCAAACTGCAATCTGCTAATAGCTGTAATCTGCTAATGAAGTGGAAATGCTTTACTACTGAAGGAATGGATAAAAGTAAGTGATTCATCGAGAACAAACGCAAAGTGCAAAGTCATCAAGTTTATTCAGACTGTAAATATGCTACTTTTTTTTAAATATTTTTCAGCCTGATGTTTCAATTTTAATATGAGAAAATCTGTGTATCTTTTCAGTATCAGAAATGTTTCCAACCAAAAGGAAGTGCCATATACTTCTGTATCAAGGTATTAAAATAATATATGTATTAGCATCAGAAATATACATAACAAGTGTGGAGAACATACACACATGTATATAATGAACAGAGCTGTACAGTGCGACAGTTTTGATCGCATTTGCTACTGAAATTGATCACGTGCGATGATGAATACAAGTACACTCGCACGAGTGCTAATGAGCAGATGCTGTCTGTTTGAGACACAGAGGAGTGCTGCACAACACTGCTTAGAGGGCTCTACATTAACACTCTCCAAATTCGGGTAAATGTAGTCTTAAGTAAGTTGAGTCCACCCTCCACTTTGGCTGGTGAAAGATGTGTGCTCGGGACCTGTGATTGTGCGGCAATTCTAGCGTCACGGTAATAACCGGAAGGAGACGGCACGCAGTTAAGTTAGCGCGTGTGCAAACAGAACATTTCCTGTGCGCCTTCACATTAAAAGCATGTTACTAGCCAAACGTGAGTTGACTTTTTTGAAGCCGGTAAGAACAGGAAGTTTGCGCTTCACAGCCCTGCAGTTCGCTAGCTTGAAAATCAACTGCTTCAGCTGCAGAGAGCAGTCAACAAAAAGTAGTCTATTTAAACAAAGTTTGAAATAACTGATAAGCCACTGAAGAACTACTCCCAACACATTCACAACAACCTATTTAACTTATCCTAAATTGTACCAATATGTATACTTATTTATTTAATAGGCTATATGTTTTAAAGTTATAGGTTTTAATTAACAGAAGGACATTTACCAAAAATGTTTATTATTATGAATATAATAATGATATGTATATACAAAAAATATATAGATATTAATTTTATGGGGAGAAATAATTCTGAATCTGCAAAAAATTGCAATTGGCAGGTTAGATTATTTTGTCTAAATTACAATCAGTGCACCCCTATTCATTTTTCTACAATTATTACTGCACACACTAGGATATTTATATATATTATTATAGGATATTTGGGGCGACTGTGGCTCAGGTGGTTAAGCTGGTTGGCCAATGATCCTAGGGTTGGCGGTTCGATCCCAGCCCGGCCACTTGTGTCATGGTCGTTGTGTCCCTGGGCAAGACACTTCACCCACCTTGCCTCGTGTGAATGTGTATGACTGCTGTATGTTTGAGGTGGTGGTCGGAGGGGCCGATGGCGCTGAATGGCAGCCTCGCTTCTGTCAGTCTGCCCCAGGGCAGCTGTGGCTACTATGGTAGTTTACCACCACCGGTATGACTGTGTGTGAATGAATGGAACCTGGAACCCGGAACCCTGTAAGCGCTTTGAGTCACATAGAAATATAGCGCTATATAAATCCAATCCATTATTATTATTATTATTATTATATGACATTAATTGAGAATTTCAAATGAGACCAAGATGACAGGCTAAACGGTAATTAGAGCTAAATGCATGGGTTAAGGTTATGCAAGTTTTCGATCATACTTTGTGTGCTACTGAATTTATTTTTGTGCTACTGATTTTTTTTGCTTGCTAGCACCAGTGCTACCACCTAAAAAAATAAGTGTACAGCCCTGATAATGAAACACAATTAATGAATTCAATTGATTCAACCACAAGCTACAGCCGACCAAACTAGTTGAATAAGCACATTTTTAACACAAAAACGTGTTATAATATTAATAAGCTTCACAAACGTTAGATGTATTGCAGGGATCTTATATTTCGATGTAGGCAGCTAGATTTTCTTAAGAACTCAACGTTTTCACTTTTCAAAAAGTACAGACAGCTCTTTTACAAGTGAAAAGTCGATCCAATTTAATTTGAGAACAAAAAGATCAATGCATTTCAAACACTCTTACTGACACACACACACACACACACACACACACACACACACACACACTCCTACTGACAGTCTGGCTGAACTAAATGTGCCCCGAGAAGACTACCTACTTTTTAACAAGCCCAATACTGAACCAATTAGACTGATAATAAGAGAAAGTCCAAAAAAATGTGATTGATCTCAAAAGAAATGCCACGCATTATAATGACTATCTGTCTGTTAGCTGTCAGTCTGAGCTGGCAAACTAACAACTGCAAATCCACAGACAGAACTCAATATAATTACAACTCGTGTCCTTTAAGTGTTTCTAGAGTATTTCCAGGACTGTCTGTGTCACACAAATAACATACACATACACACACACACACACATACAAACTGTGAACCGCAGTGCTCCAGTTGTTTATACTCTGTCCAATTATGTGCTCTTTTTTTATGTTTTTGTTAATTTGCTGATGACACATGACAGTGGTAGGTTGTAGCAATGGACCATGACAAGGCAACAAAAAAAAGTTTGTCTTTCACTGTTGAACTCGTTACAAGGGAAGACAGTGTAGCCATAACTGATGACCTCTCAGGGCCTGAAACACACACACACACACACACACACACACACACACACACACACACACAAACAAACAAACAAACGTACGCACACACAAACACACACACGCACACTGCATAACACGTCACAGTGACCCTTTCAACCTTTCCACAACACTGCAAAAGGTGATAAAATGCATCAGTGCTTCTCCAGAGTCCTGTCTCATCCATACAGAATGTTTACTGAAGGACAAGTGGTGGACGCGGAATGCTTGTGCACTGTAAAAAATGAAAAAGTTAAGAAGACTCTTAAAAGATTTTTTGTTTAAGGCCAAATAAAACTCTTAATTTTTACAGATTTTTCGGAAAATATATTCTGGCTTTCATTCAAACATGACCCCTTCCTGGTAAAAATGCTGAAACATTACCGGGGAAGGGCTGCATGTGTGAATAAGGCAAAAGACTCCAGAAAGTCACTGCACCAAATCTAAATCAAATCAAATCAAATCAGTTTTATTTGTATATAGCCCAATATCACAAATAAACATTTGCCTCAGTGGGCTTTACATTCCATACAGTATGACACCCTCTGCCCCTTAGACCCTTAGCTCGGCTGAGAAAAAACTCCCAGTAAAAACCCTTTATCGGGATTAAAATATTGAGAAATCTCAGGGAGAGTTGACAGAGTAAGGGATCTACACATAGCACAACACATAACCCGTAAGAAAAACCACGACTTTCTGAATTTACACTTTGGTATACTATATACCATACAATAATATAGTGTCTTGTTTTAGTGTGTAGCATTACAATGTAAGGCTTGCATTCTGTGTGGTATGAAACACAGACCTATTTCTTATTAAGCCCATATTTGTATCATGTCAAATAAAACTGAATTAAGTTGATTTGTATAAATATTCTTCATACTCGCGGCATAAAAAATGGGTTTGTATCATCTCTCATCTATTCAGACCAAATGTTATTCTTGGAAAGTGGCTTGTGTCCCATGTTTTCTGTCAAATCTAGTTATCATCTGGTCCATGTTTCTATGACTACATGTCAGTTTGTATGACTGACTCCCCTAAGGGTTCCCTCTACTGTGGCGCTGGCATGGCCTCTTAGAAGACCTGTCAAAATATCAAGCCCGGGCCGTCTGTGGGCCTCGTGCAGCCAGCCGTCATCAGACACATAGACAGCTGCAGGAGAAACAATGGCAAGCTCTGGGCCCTTGTATTATACTCTATTTATACCTTAAACAAATACTTAACAAACATAATCTAAGCATTCACTAACTGTTATGCTTATTTTTATCCTTTTTGCATTAGTTAACTAAGCATGAACTAACTGTAAATAACCGAGCATTAAGACTTACTTAATGCTTAATAGGCATTTACTACGCATTAGCTAACCCTTAATAGCATTAACTTAGCACTCACTAACAGTTAATGAATGTACCCTCATAGTAAAGTGTTACCAATATAGCTATAGCAGGCCTAGAGTAGCATTCATAGAGTCTCAATGTCAATAGTAGCAAGATGATAAAATGCAGCCCTTGTACATTAGGCTTAAAGGAGCAGTATTGGCACATTTAAGAAGTCTTGGTAGACATGGAATATAATATTCACAATTACTTTTTGTACCAGGAACACTGTAGCTTCTGTAAATATTATATAAGTGAGGAGTTACCAAGGGAGTGTTGCATTCTAGAAGTTTGATGCCACTGAATATTCCGATATTACATACAATACTGCACCTTTAAAATGTAAAGACATAATATCTTTATAGCAGGCCTATTAGTAGCATTACATATCATAGCATCTCAATGTCAGTAGTAGAAAGATGATACAATGCAGCCCTTGTACATAAGGCTTAAAGGTGCAGTGTGTAGTAGAATGTATTGGCACATTTAAGAACAGTCTTGGTAGAAATGGTACTTTTTGTACCTGTAGTTTCTCTCAATATTCACAAAGTAGTGAGGGGTTACCAATTAAGGGAGCGCTGCATTCTAGAACTTTGATGCCACTGAAAATTCCGATATTACATACTATGCACCTTTAAAATCCAATGTACCCTTTTCACCTGCCTATGTCTTGCCTATAGTAGCATTACATATCATAGCATCTCAATGTCAATAGTGACAAGATGTTACAATGCGGCCCTACATTCGGCTTAACATGCCACTGTAGTCCCATCCGTACCCCTGAGGTGTTGAGATCGGGGTTAAGTGCCCAAATAGAGCACGACAGGTTGATGTATGGTGTTTCTGCTCACCTTTTGCTTAGAGATTAGATAAAATAAACCGCCGTTTGGAATCCGTCATTTCAATATGAGCGCTAAAAGGGCTTTCGCAGCAGCAACCACGGCAACGTAAATCAGACCAAGAGATTTTTTGGTGCAATGCAGCAATGGAGTGAAGTATATAGGGGATGTGTTTTCTAACTAACTTTGTGTGGTGTCTGCCCAAGCCCAGATGGATAGTCAATGATGACTAGCTGCCTCTAGGCCATGGATGCAAATAAACAAACTCTCACCATCTATCCTACGGCTCCAGGACAATGAATAGACAGACAGACAGACAGACAGACAGACAGACAGACCTGTTGTTATCTGGGTTTACACACTGCAGAATTTCCTGGATTAAAATTGGATAGTTTAGTTGAAGCATGAATAAAAAAGTGAGTTTTTCCAAATCATTATTTTAGTAAAATGGGTGCTGCTTAAAAGGTTTGGTTCAACTAAATAAAAAAATGTAAATAAGTGCACACTCAGTCAGTGTACTGTATGTATATGACAATGTCCACACCAGGTAAAGAACACTATTTACCAAAAATTGCTTTATGAAAAATGCTTTTTTTGCTGAGAGATAGAGCAATAACACTCTCATATCTTTGCATTTTGTTTGGAGCCAAAATTACAAGGCCATTATTTTAGCTTAAAGATTGGAAGCAATGGTAGACAGCAAACCTGGCTCTCTCTAAAGGTATAAGGGTCAATTTCGCCGTATTTTCTTAATTTATATAGTATAGATATACGTTTAAAAAAATGTACCCTATTCACCTGCAGTGTCTTAAAGACCTGTTGCAATATATAGTTCTGAAAAAGACACATTTATTCTTTAAACGTTTTTCTATCACTTTATATGTTGCACATTTTATTTAGCTGAAAATAGTCTCAAAAACCCCCAATACAAGAATATACACACATGTAATTTAATTTGCCTAAACATAGGGTTTGTATTTTTTCAACACCTGGTTGTCCCACTTCTCAAGAATCACTAATGTATTTCAAAGCGCCTATGCAAAGTCTGCTCTACAAACTTTTCCCCAAACTAATTTACATCAACGCAGCTCCTGTAAGTGAGTGTCGACGTCTCAAACTAAAGGTTGAAATCTTCTAAGGGACCTAATGATATGCTCCGAGAGTTTTGTACACTGAATAGCCAAGAAGAAAATAGCCCCATCTACGCGCTGCACTGCAACACAGGGAGAGAGGAGTTCTTTGAATGAGAAAGAAAATTAATAATGGTGCCCGGTCTGTGTATAATCCATGGTCACAATTCACCTGCTCCATGCTGATCTGTGGTATACCCTCTCTCTCTCTCTCTCTCTCTCTCTCTCTCTCTCTCTCTCTCTCTCTCTCTCTCTCTCTCTCTCTCTCTCTCTCTCTCTCTGTCTCTGTCTCTGTCTCTGTCTCTGTCTCTCTCTCTCTCTCTCCCTCTGTCTCTCTTTATCTCTCCATCTTTTCGTCTCTGTTTTCCGATCATGCAGAGATTTTAAGGTACAGGTCCTAAAAATGCATTTTCAGCATGTTTTTAAGAAGAACATTTATCATTACTGTAATCAGACAATTATCAACATATGAACAAATCCTTATACAATAACCTTCAGAATAGTGCGAAGAATGATCATGGAAAGTTGAGTTGATGTTGTTCAGAGTATTGAAAAAAAAAAATTTGAGATAATGTCCGTTAAAGATGGTTGTATAGGAGAAATATACAGATGCAAACAGACAATGTCCAATAAACACCTAAATATACATTTCGGACCTTTGATTTATACTAGTACGAAAGGAGGCATGTTATGGAAGCAAACTAGCCACAAAAAAATCACACAAAATTTACCAGCTCTCTGTGTATAATTCCCGGTCTCAATTCCAGTCCCTCTCTCTCGTCGTAATGTGCTGAGAATTTCAAAGTCATGCTAATGCCGAATATGAAAGATATCCCTCTTCTGTTGACATTTCATTATTCATGATAGGCTAACCGCTGTCCTCCTCATGCAAACGCTCATTAATGCTGACATTTAGGAGTCTTTGAGCTCTGGAAAAATAATTCTCCAGTCAAAATGTCCAGGCCTTTTTTTTTAAGCCTATAACCTATAGGGGGGTTTTCACATAAGGGTAAAGGGTAGGATTAAATGAGTATATACTTATTACTATTCTTTTTCCACACATGTTAAAGGTGGAGTCAGCGATTCTTGAGAATGTGTGTTGTGAATTATTTTTTGACAAAATCAGTGAGTATCTCCTTCTCACAATCCTCTAAAACAATCTAGGCTCTGTAAACTGCAATGTTAACACATTGTATTTAAACAAAGGGGGGCCAACCGTGGGTAGCAACATGCCCGTTTACAGAGCCTAGGCTGTGTATTAACCCCAGAATTTTTTTTCAGTGCACACTCAGTACGGACAGGTAATGGATCGTGAGGACAAATTCACTGATTTTGACTAAAAAGTGATTTTGACAACAAGTGTTCTAAAACACCTTAAACACATAGTGCTAATGTAAAGGACCACATATGGTTACACAAGATGTTACTACAAGTACATTGCAACACACAACCTTAGCACCTTTTTTCCTGCGTAAACTATAGCAAGCTAATGGCACACACACACACACTAACACACACGCATACAGAAACACACACACACACACACAATACATTTGTGGCCTTTTTTTTGATGGCGACCCCCACCCGTCTTCTGCCTTGATGCTGTGATTGGGGTTATTATAGCAGCAGCCCTCTTCATGTGATTTTAGCAATCAGCAAAAAAAGAAAAAAATCCAAAAATTCTCGCAAGTTCTGAATCAGCAAATCACGAACGACCGGTAGAAGAAATGATTTCCTCTCAGTGCTGCTGTCATGGCCCGCTGACGCCATCCAGCTACGTTCATTAATCACTGGCACAAACGCATGCACCAGCGCCTACCTATATGCACGCCACACACACACACACACACACACACACACACACACACACACACACACACACACACACACACACACACACACACACACACACACACACACCCACTGCAGGTGCATTACACTCTGGGACCCTGAAATGCATACACACAGTGCAGGGTGAAATGGAGAAAATGTAATCTGGACGACATTGTTGTTTTTTTTTGGGGGGGGGGGTGGATTTCAATATTGACAGTAATGTTAAAGGTGGAGTCAGCGATTCTGGAGAACGCTTGTTGTTAAAATCCCTTTTGTCAAAATCAGTGAATATCTCCTCATGATCCGCTACCTATCCGTACAGTAAAAAATCCAGTGTAACACAGACTAGGCTCTGTAAACGGGCATGTGAACAAAGAGTATGTAAGGGGGCCCACCTTAGCTAACAGAATGCCCGTTTATAGAGCCTCTAGGCTGTGTGTGAACACTGTACTTATGTTCAGTGCTCACACAGTACGTTAGGAGTTTTTCACTGATTTTGACAAAAAAAGTGATTTTTGACAACAAGGCTTCTCCAGAATCACTGACTCCACCTTTAATGTGAGACAGATAGGATTCTGCATTGAACTGGTTGACGATATGTTAAAGCAAGCGGTGTTTTCGCCGAGCCCTACAGGCGTCCTGCGGTGAACACAGATGGCTGCAGCCAGCATTCGATGGAGCACATTGTGTGATGAAGATACACGCCAAGCACAGCAGATGCTACGTTAGCCAGTGTTTGTTTTTCACTGACATAACACAGGAGTTCCTATACGCGGCCATATGGTGAACTGTCCAACATGAGCTCTTACCTAATAGATGCAATTGATATGATTTTTGGCTTTTAACCATTCGCCAGAAAACATAGCAGTGCAGCGCATTGAAAACTGTGCGGAATCAAATCAAATAAGTTTCATTTCTATAGCCCAATATCACAAATTGACATTTGCCTCAGTGGGCTTTACATTCCATAAAGTACTACACCCTATATGAGTTCTTACCTAATAGATGCCATTGATATGATTTTTGTGCGATGGCTTTTTACCATTTCGTTAGCCTCATAGCATAATTGCCTAAATCATATTTACTCTACGCTACATTTACTCTACATCTACTCTACTCTACATCTACATCTACTCTACATCTACTTAACCCTACTCTATAACCCTTAAAATGTGACTTAGAGCAGATGTAGAATAGAGTAGATGTAGAGTAAAAGTAGAGTAAATATGATTTAGGCAATTATGATATAAGGCTAACGATTTGACAGAAAAACAAAGCAGTGTTTAGTGTGCATTGGGAACTGTGCGGAAGACCTGTGGTTGCAGCTGAGACACACAAACCTGTTTGATACGATCGATAAGAGCAATTAGAACAGGCAGGAAGGTAGAGATGACAGTCCCAAAATAGTGCTGTTAGTTCAGCAAAGACAAGGTAACCTGCTGGTTGTCTATTGATTTACGATGATGACGTCCACTTTTAACCCTATTGTAGAATTTGAGATGGACAAAAACATACTCACTTAGGCCTACTTGTTCCCTATCCTACCACATGGCTATCACAGCCCAAAACAACACCGACATCTTAGAAACAGACTCAGACGCAGCGAGCAGCAAACTATCAAATCACTTTTTCGCATCTATCATACTTTGACACAGAATTAATCAAATTTTTGACCTGTCACCCTTGTTTCTTCGTAATAACTGTTAAACTGACTGTTAAACTGAGTACAGGTCTTGAGACTTTTTTGTGATCTTTGATGAAAAAGCTAAAATGTTATTTAATTAACGTTTTAGGCATCGGAAACAGGCACTCGGCTCTTTTCCAAGTAGTCTAATGAACAAGCACTTTGAACACGCATTCTCAAGAGGCTGATGAAGTAGCATAGCTGAGAGGGGATGTGTGTGTGTGTGTGTGTGTGTGTGTGTGTGTGTGTGTGTGTGTGTGTGTGTGTGTTATAGGTGCGCGTGCGTGTGTGTATAGGGGAGTCATATTTAATTAATTAATTCACACTATATTTTACAGCAGCATCACGCCTTGGAGCTCAGATCGACTGAACACAAATGCACAAAGGAAACTATTACACAAAACAGAGCTTACAGTAATATGGGCTTTCATCCTTACACACACACACACACA